>LPNX010285286.1:158704-236204 GCA_001517045.1 Pseudotsuga menziesii
ATATATTCCATCTCCCAGGCATGCCCTCACTCCAATAGATATAAATGAAATCATATGTTGGGAATGATCAGTTTATCGCTGAGTGTAGGAATCCATTCACTCTCGACCTAATATATATTCATCGTAGGAAACAATCCACATTGGGAAATACAAAAAACTTCTATATAGTCAAGGGTCGATCCCCTTTCTTCCATATTTTCCATCATCAAACCTTCCACATGAGTTTCACACCCATTTTGCATGATCTGGACTTTTTGTTGACCACTTCTCAAGTCATAGGGAGGAGGTTATTTTGGGTGTTTTTCCCAACATCCCTCATTTCCCATAGGTAACAGACTCTCCTAAATATCCTATCCCTTCAGCTCCCTTTCCTTTGCAAATCTCCTCCTACTTATAGCATGGGGAAGGACCGCCTTCATAGCTGGGATTTCCCCACTAAATTATTGCTGTTTCTATTTACCAAAAATATGCCCACCGATTTTAAAGGAATCAAGCCTCGGGAGAAGAATCTAGAGTAAGACCGACATAAAATCTTCAAAATAAGATCTCTAAAATCAGTCTGTTACCTACATGTTTTTGCTCATAAATGAGAGAGGTCACACTAGTTAAATTTTACAATGGAGGCAAAATCTCCTTGATTATGAAAAGTACAGCCCTTCTTTAACCCATACATTATCCTTTCACCCTTTATTTCTTTAACATTTAGGTTATATATATATATATATATTCATATATCAACACTATGCTTTAGGGTTACTTTTAAAAAGTAGTTATGACTATATATATATATATAATGTCATAAGTTAATTAAGGCATAATATATGTTAATACATGTCTCCATATATTAGTCCATCTTCTAGTGGTAAGGAGAAATCCTTTGTTGAATAATATTTGTTTTATTAAATGATAAAACCACTATATATATAGGCTTTTAGTGTCCCTTCTACTTATAGGGATAACGTTCAGTTGTCTTAAAGGTCTACTTTGGAAAGGAAACTATTAAGATTCTCCATTAGGTTGGTAGAAGCATCGGTTACCTATATGCGTGAGAAGATGTTTTAGACAATACAATGACTAAGGATCAACATTCCCTTTTGAGTACCTACATCTCTAACCTAGAGTACTAAATATGTCTTTACGACTCATAGATACTAATTTGATGTCTAACCAATTTTATCAACAGATCATTATTCTCTTCGTCTCTCCCTTAGTGGATTCAGGTCTCCATTGGTAAGTTGCATAAATGAATTAAGTCTCCTAATTCTGCAACTTAGGGAAGCTATCACTTACTTACAAGGTTTTATGGGTGGGGCCTTCACCTTGAGCTCTTGACCAGAAAATGAGTATAATAAATGATCGAAGTTACAACATATTTAAATGTATAAAAGATGGATATTACAATGATACAAGCTAGGATTGCCAATTACAACCTGAATGGTAAGGCAGCAAGATGGTGGCGAGATTTAAAGCACACCAAGAAAGATAAGCTGCGAGAAATAAGCTGGGAAAACTTCTGAAATATTTTCCAAGAAAAATACATGTCAGAAAGGTTCTTTGACCGCAAGGTAAAAGAGTTCCATGAAGTGTGCATGGGGTCCATCACTATGGACACATTTATAAACAGATTTCTAGATCTGCTGCATTATGTACCATATATCAAAGAAGAGAAGGTGAAAATCTAACAGTTCCTAGGATGTCTTCCTCCCAGTTTTTGAGACGGGATGGAATTTGACATGCCAAAGACTCTGGATACTACACTACACAAGGCTTGAATCTGTTATGAGCATGGCCAGTTACGGCAAGAAAACCAGAACCGAAACAGAGAAAAGTCTAGAAACTTTTCTTATAACCGCAAGCGTGGGTCAAACCTGCAGCCTTATAGAAAGAAAAATAATACCTTTCAAATGAACAAGAACTTCAACAAAACTAGTATAAAGCCTTATGTACCAGCTCCTAATGGTAATAAGCAAGTGGCGAGTGGAGCCAATACTACCCCTTTAGCGATCAAGTGATGAAAGTGCAACGTGTTGGGCCCTAAAATTGTCCATTTTTCCACCACTTATCGACATATATTTCATCCATTTTCTTCCCATTATCGCCCATTTATCATTCCATTTTCCATGCATATGTTGTAACTATGCGTAAAACAACATACTACTTCCATTGATGTTTTAAGTGGTTAATAATGATTATTTTCCTTTATCTTAGACGAATTGAAGACTATTATGCATAATTTTACTAATCGAGGTTTTTATAGTTATTTTTCACGTACAGGATGCTCATAGCCAGCTGTTACAGCCTTAACCGAAAATGCATGCCACATAAGAACACCTTGATTCACGTCTCAATTTGAAGGCATAATCAATTGAATCTCAAAACTCCGAGACATGGGTTTCTTGCATAACATCTTCGTTTACCTGGATCCTGAGGAAATTTCCAAATAAAGTGATGGTTTGCGATATACAGATGGTTCTTCAAGGGGTTATTTTCCATATTTACTATTGTGGCTGGTTCCAAAGTTGCCAGCAGTTACGACCGTGTTTCAACTGTTACAGATCACAAGTTGGGGGATGAGTTCCTCATTTATATGAGATAATTTTATGTATAAATATGTAATTAATCTCATTGAGAGGGGAGGAGAGAAAAAAATGTTATGATATAGGATTTGATCCATATCTATTGTGATCATTCATTATGACAATACATGCTCACAGTTTCTTAATTCTGGAGTTGTAGACTTTCATTGTGGAGATCCAGCTCTGCTCAGTGGAGGAAGGGCCATCTTCCCTAACATATGCTGGTGGTGTTGATTGTAGGTGTTTTATTTTGAACATTTTTAAATTTGTTAATTCATACTTTCATGCATTAGATTGATCATAGTTGTTTTTATTATTTAGTTCATGCTTTCGTTAGATTTATCATAGTTGTTTTCCTGTTAATTCATCTTGAAAGATTGTTGGCCAACTTAGCATTGCTTCCAGGTTTATGTATTTATATCTTTCTTCATAAAGAGTTGATTTTATTTCAATTTAGATTTATAGCGTGGATTTATGAATAGGTTTTAGGTCTGTTTTCTTTTCAAGAAGGTGTGATCTAGTTTACAAAGAGTTTCGATTGCATACCAATAGATAACAGTGTCTGGTAGAAATTGTGCTTGGATAGGTCTTCCATGATAGCTTTGAAATAAAATACTTCCTCTGGTTGATAATTTATGTTTAGCACTCTCCATGTTAAGTTTTAATTAACTCACATATAGTGGGCCCAACATTTTGTAGGCACATGTGGATATGGCCTTTGGTACACTCATACACCAGACAGTACTCTTACAGGGTACACTGACAGTGATTTTGTAGGTAGTCTTGATGATAGGAAAAGCACATCTGGTTATGCTTTCCATTTCGGTACAAATATGATCTCTTGGGCATCTCAGAAATAGCCCATTGTTCTGTAGAAGCAGAATATGTAGCAGCCACAACAACAGCTTGCTATGCAGCTTGGCTAAGAAGACTATTGAAATATATGGGACACACTCAAAAATATCCCACTTCTATTTTCTATGATAATAAATCTGCAATACAATTGTCTAAACATAATGTATTTCATAGAAAAAACAAACACATTGACACTCGCTATCACTGCATCTGTGAGTTAGTCAATGAAAAACAAATTTCATTACTGTTTTGTGGCTCTAAGGAGTAGTTAGCTGACATGTTCACCAAACCATTAGGAACATCTACATTTGTATATCAAAGAGAGAACTTAGGCATAGACAGTGCCGATGATGTACTGCCAGCTGAGATTAAGGGTGTGTGTTGAAGAGAGTAATCTCACCCGTAGTTAGGTTAGAGATTTAGGTAACCCACGACGGTATTTACATAACTATGGTATTCACCCACAATAATATTGTTTTGTATTTCCTATTTAAACACCTCTGAATAATGAGAAGGGAATCATCTGCTTTGTTTCCTCCATTCTTCTCTTTCACAAAGATGAGACAATTTTATGACATTCTTTTCTCCACATGAAGATTGGAGGGCTACAAAACTCATTAGAATTTCCATATTTTGTCTTAGGGCAACCACATCTTTGCTACTTCATCTTATTTACATGGTAAAATTGGCATTTTGATACCATGAGCTAATTTGTACTAGGGTTGGTGCTATCACAAAATTTATATGCATGAGTTTTATTGAGTAATTGAGAGCCATATAAATTTGATATCTGCATTCATGTAGCAACATCCTAAATAGATCTATGTTATATTCTTCTCCATGGAGCAATGGGCCAGCTGTTAAACGTGAAATGTTTGTGAAAATTTGAGAATCATTGAATGCTGCATATATTGGTTTATATCTTCGAAGGCATCAGAGAATGACAACATGTAAAGTTTGGGGGAGATTGCTACTTTCCAACTAAGATAACAACTCCTACTTTCCATGAGGACATGAAAAATTATTCATTTTGGGGGAGGAGCTACTATGCTTGCTGGTTTTCCATTCACATTCATATTTCTCATGCATATTGTTCCTCACATAAAATGCTGAATTTGAATTGAGAATATCTCACAAACCACGCATTAGATCATCATGAAATTTGGACAAGGAATGAAAAACATCATGAGGAACAAACTTGGAAAGTTTTAGCTCAATATAGTGCATGGTTTCTGAGAAAACGACCATCATCACCTACAGCTAATTTGAATGTTTATCTAAATCCGTGATTTGGGTTTCTCAAATTTTTGGTGTGGAGATGAAATATAATGGTAGTTACTTTCTTGCAAAATTTCAGCCTAACCCAATTTTTATTTTATGAAATATTGGTTCAGGAAGTTCAGCTGCAACACATTTTTATTCATGTTCATCTACAAAAGTGCAGAAATGGAAATGGGCATATCTTTCAATTGGTAAGTTGGATTCTCATTATTTTTGGACATGAAGTGCATAATACCAATATAAACAATCCTGGTAATTTTCATACCAATCCAATGTATAGTTTTTGAAAAAATGGCCATAATCACCTACAACCAATTTCCATTTTTCTCGAAACCCATGATGTGGGTTTCTCTAATTTTTGGTGTGTAGGTGCATTAGACTAATATAAACCTGCATGAAAACTTTCAACTAAACCTAGTTCATCGTTTGGGAGAAAAGGACTTTTGAATTTTTCTGTTCAAAATGCTGCAACACTGTAAAATATTGCCCTTTTCCCGTTCCGTGCAGCTGCAACTCCGTAAAACCTTAGATTTTTCCATTCTGTGCAGCTGAAACTCCGTAAAAGCTTTCATTTTCCCATTCTGTGCAGCTACAACTCCATAAAACCTTTCTCGTTCTGTGCAGCCGCAACACCGTAAAATGTTTCATTTTTCCCATTCCACGCGGTTGCAACACCGCAAAATATTTCTCTTTTCCCGTTCCATGCAGCTGCAACACCATAAAAAAATTTCCTCTTTTCTCATTTTAGGCAGCTGCGACTCTACCAAATTCTCTGCTAAATTTAGTGCTCTTTGGGCTACGATTCCGCCAAAACCTTCGCCAAATTCTCTGCTAAAAAATAAGTTGTGACTTCACCAAAGTTTTACTAAATCATCTGCTAAGAAGCTGCGACTCTGCCAAATTTTTTGCTAAATCCTCCGCTAAGCAGTTGTGACTCTACCAATTTCTATTAAACTCTCCATTTCTTCTGGCTACAACTGTGTGAATGGTAAAATCAAGGAACAAGTGAATGAGTTCTTTTAGTTGGATGCTACATAGGTATTGGGTTGCATGAGGAGATGTAAAAAGTTCACTTTGGGGGATATGTTGGGCCCTGGAATTGTCAATTTTTTCACCACTTATTGACATATATTTCATCCATTTTCTTCCCATTATCACCCATTTATCATTCCATTTTCCATCCATTTGTTGTAACTATGAATAAAACAACATACCACTTCCATTGATGTTTTAAGTGGTTAATAATGATTTTTTTTTATTATCTTTGATGAATTGAAGATTATTATGCATAATTTTACTAATGATGGTTTTTATAGTGATTTGTGACGTCCAAGACGCTCATAGCCAGCTGTTATAGCCTTAACCAAAAATGCATGCCACATAAGAACACCTTGATTTGTGTCTCGATTTGCGAGCATAATGACATGACTCTCAAAACTCTGAGACATGGGTTTTGTGCATAACATCCTCATTTATCTGACATTTGAAGAAATTTCCAAACAAAGTGACGATTTGCGATATACGGATGGTTCTTTGAGAGGGTATTTTCCATATTTACTGTTGCGGTCGGTTCCATAGTTGCTAGGAGTTGCAGCCATGTTTCAACTGTTACAGATCACATGTTGGGGAATCAGTTCCTCATTTCTATGAGATAATTTTATGTATAAATATGTAATCAATCTCATTGAGAGGGGAGGAGAGAAAAAAATGATGTAGGATTTGATCCAGATCTATTGTGATCATTCATTATGATAATACATGTTGGCAGTTTCCTAATTCTAGAGTTGTAGACTTTCATTGTGGAGATCCATCTCTACTCAGTGGAGGAAGGGCCCTCTTCCGTGAGCAGATGCTGGTAGTGTTTATTGTAGGTGTTTTATTTTGTAGATTTGTTAATTTGTTAATTCATGCTTTCATGCATTAGATTTATCATAGTTGTTTTCCTCTTAATTCATCTTGATAGATCATTGGCCAACTTAGCATTGCTTCCAGGTTTATGTATTTAGATCTTTCTTCATAAAGAGTTGATTTTATTTTAATTTATATTTACAGTGTGGATTTATGAATAGGTTTTAGGTTTGTTTTCTTTTTAGGAAGGTGTGATCTAGTTTACAAAGAGTTTTGATTGCATACCAATAGATAATGGTGTGAGGTAGAAATTGTTCTTGCATAGATCTTGCATGATAGCTTTGAATAAAATACTTCCTTGGGTTGATAATTTATGTTTACCACTTTGCATGTTAAGTTTTAATTAACTCACATATAGTGGGCCCAACACAATGGGCCGCATTATGCCCGAGATTGTAAGAACAAGAATAATGGATTCTTGCATAACCTTAAAGAAGAACCTATCATTGTGGATATAGCGGGAACCCCATGAATTTATGCAGCATTAGATGGCCGACAGGCAGACGATCAAGCTACAATGGTCAAGATCGAAGGTAAGATCTTGAACACCTCTGTTTCAACACTTATTGATCCTGGTGCTTGTTGCAACTATGTTGCACCTAAGATTGTTGATTTATGCAAGTTAGGCAAGGTAAAGCATGTTAAAACTTGGCTGGTACAGTTAGCCACCAATACAAAACAAAAAGTTTCAAAAATTGTTAAAGAATGTGAAGTAAACCTGAATGGTTTCCTTACTAAGATCAACCTAAACATCCTACCTTTAGGATCGTACGATATTCTTATCGGCATGGACTGGTTAGAACAACACCATGTCGTGCCTGATTGTCTACACAAGTCTATCTTATGTACTGACAGCTAAGAGAACCAAGTGAAGGTTCAAGGCATCCCAAAGAAAGTTTCTGTAAGACAAAGCTCTGCCTTACAAGCGAAGAAGTGTGTTAGGAAGGGCTGCAAGTTATTTGTGGTGAACATCCGAGACGTAGAGTCTGATAGAGAACAATGCATAGAAGAATTCCTCGTTCTTGAATAATTTAAGGACATGTTTCCCAAGAAAATCCTTGGATTACCTCCGAAATGAGACGTAGACTTTTCCATCGAATTGACCCAAGGATCAGTTTCTACCTCCAAAGTCCCTTATTGCATGAGTGGACCAAAATTGGTGGATCTAAAACTGTAGTTGCAAGAGTCAATAGAGAAAAGATATATCTGACCCAGTGTGCCCCCTTGGGAAGCACCAATTTTGTTCGTAAAGAAGAAGGAAGGTACGATGCAGATGTGCATTTATTACCATTAGTTGAATAAAATGACTTGAAAGAACCGTTACCCTCTCCATAGAATCGATGATTTGTTCGACGAGGTGGGAGGAGCCAAAATATTTTCAAATATTGACCTACAATCCAGGTACCATCAGGTATGGATTCGAGATGAATATATTCCCAAGACCGCCTTTTGTATGAGGTACGAGCACTACGAGTTTGTAGTGATGCTGTTCGGGTTGACCAATGCACCCACAAACTATATGTGTATGATGAACATCATATTGAGTTAATATCTGGATAATTTTGTACTAGTATTTATTGACAACATTCTATTTTATTCCAAGAATAAAGGGGAACATGAAGAACACCTTTTCATAGTACTTCGAGTGTTGAGAGAACACCAGCTCTATGCTAAGTTTAGTAAATGTGATTTTTACAAACCACAAATATAGTACCTAGGTCACATCATATCTGAGGCAAGAATAGCTATGGACCTGGAAAAGATTCGATCCATAAAGGATTGGCCTACCCTGACTAGTGTCACTGACATTAGGTCCTTTTTGGGTTTAGCCAGGTAAGATCGAAAGTTCATTGAGAACTTCTCGAGAATGTCTTTCCCCATGATGGCTTTGTAGAGGAAAGAAAACAAGTTCTTATGGACTGACAAGTGTGAAGAAAGTTTTCAAAAGCTTAAGCAACTTTTGATGACCGCAACAGTATTGCAGATTGCGTATCCCGATGGGGATTTCATTGTATGCACCGATGCAAGCAAGGAAGGACTTGTAAGAGTCCACTTGCAAAATGATCACATGATCTATTATGAATCACAGAAATTAAAACAGCATGAGCAGAATTATCCCATGCATGATCTTGAGCTAGCGGCCATTATCCATGCTCTGAAGATGTGGAGGCACTACCTCATGGGAAGGAAGTTCCTTCTAAAGGCTCACAATATGAGTCTAAAGTATTTATTCGATCAACCCAATCTGAATGCGAGGCAATCTAGATGGTTGGCTTTCCTGAGTGAGTATCACTTTGAACTAAAGCATATTAAGGGCAAAGAGAACAAAGTTGTCAATGCTTTGAGTCTATGAACTTAGATGATATATGAGGTGACCCTGAGTCAAAATGATGCAAATTTGCATGAGAAGATTAGAATGGCCAACAAGGTTGACCCGTTCTATTTGGAAATCCTCAAGAAGGTCCAAGAGGACCAGTTGTTTCAACAACAAAAGGAATACAAGGTGGATGACTCCAGACTACTATGGTGCAAGAATAGATTGTATGTTCCATATGGAGGGGACATTTGGTTGAGCATCCTCATAGAATTTCATAGGGAACCTTGCTCGGGTCACCCGGGATATCAGAAGATGATATTTTCCATCAAGAGACACTTTTTCTGGCCTAAGTTAAAGGCCGACATTGCAATGTTTATTACGAAATGTCAAGAATGTCAGCTAGTTAAAGCTGAGCACCAGCATCCTTCAGTATGACTACAGCCATTTCCCATTCTAGAATGGTAGTGGGAGGTTATTAGTATGGATTTTATTACTGGCTTACTGAAAATCAAGAAGCAAAATGATTCCATCTTCGTAGTCATTGACAAGCTGTCAAAGGCAGCACACTTCATCCCCATAAAATCGACCTACAAGGCTATGAGCATGGTCGATATATTTCTAAAAGAGATATTTAGATTGAATGGGACACCCAAAGCAATTATCTCAGATCAATACATTAAGTTTACAGGAAACTTTTGGAGATATTTATTCTCTGGATTAGAGACGCAGCTGAACTTTAGAACTACTTATCACCCGCAGATGAATGGGCAGACTGAAAGAGTAAACCAAATTATTGAAGACATGCTTCGAATGTATGTCATGAAAAACCCCACCAAGTGGGAGGATTATCTGCACCTTGTAGAGTTTGCATTTAACAACGGGTATCCGGCTTCTGCCAAGATGAGTTCTTTTGAGGTACTGTATGCCCAGAAGTGTAGGACCCTATTTAGTTGGGATAGTCCAGTAGATCGGCTCATGTTAGGGCCTGACCTATTATTGGACTTGGAACAGTTAGTTACCAAGGTCCAGGGAAACCTTAAAGAGGCACCAGACCATCAGAAAAGTTATGCAGATAAGAAAAGTAAAGATACAGACTATCAAGTAGGTGAACATGTCTACTTGAAAGTGAAAGAAAAATGGAGCTCGTTGAGCTGGGGTAGGTGTCGTAAGTTAACACCTAGATTTTGTGGACCTTTTGAAATTCTAGCCAAGAAAGGACCAATGGCTTATGAACTAGGATTACCTGTGCACATAAGAGTTCATAATCTTTTCCTTGCATCTTTATTAAAGCAATATGTTTATGACACTAAGCATGTCTTTGAGTGGTCATTATTACAGGTGGAGCCTTTACATATATTGGACAAGAGAGAAGTGTAGCTTTGGAAGCGCACTGTAGTCCAATTGAAAGTGCAGTGAAAACACTTTGAGGTAGATGAGGCTACCTGGGAGAATGAGGCCACCATGAGAAAGGATTACCCCACCTTGTTTCATGATATCATTCAAAATCCCTAGAACACTAGGGATGGTGTTGTACTAAGCAGGGACGGATATAATATCCCAAATTTTGGACCTACCTTTTATAAGCACTAGCCTATTGATCATGATGATTATGTTGATTTTTTATTTTTATATTGGGTCAAAGACACCACTGCATATGAACATGATGATTTTCTTTGTATATTGGGCATAAGCCAATTATTGATAATATATGTATATATATGCTTTTTGTTGGGCGTGGAACCTGAAGCACATGATCGATGAGATGTTTTATGTTGAGTGAGAGGCTCTGGAGAAAATGAGTACTTACATTTGTGTTGAGCATAAAGTTCTGGAACACATGAAAATATAATTGAAACTGTTGGGAATAAGCTATGGAGCATTCCATGTTGATGTTGAGGATAAGCTCTCGAGCATTGAATCCTTGGCCATTGTATTCCTAGGTGTATCGTACAAGTACATCCTAGCATTTAGTGTTGAGTGAGAGATCTGGAATTGCACTATGTTTGTAACTCCCTATTATAACCATTGAGTATGGGATCTGGTAAGTGCTAGGGGTTACTGAAAAGATTAAAATCACCTCCAAGTGAAAACGACTCGAGAATAATATTGATCTCATCATACTTATTTTTAAGTGATTAAATGAAATTTCAAATTTCTATATTCTTGTCAAGTACTAAAGAACTACCACATGATACGAGGGAAATCCAACATGAAAGGATGTTTAGAGTTGCCT
Organism: Pseudotsuga menziesii; assembly: GCA_001517045.1. Taxonomy (NCBI): domain Eukaryota; kingdom Viridiplantae; phylum Streptophyta; class Pinopsida; order Pinales; family Pinaceae; genus Pseudotsuga; species Pseudotsuga menziesii. The sequence continues at coordinate 169,875 of LPNX010285286.1, forward strand.
AGCCTAGTATACCTAAGCCATCTATCTACTTGACCTTCATAAATAAGTTTCGTTAAGTCTAGGGATCATGATACATGATGCCCGAAGAAAAATGTTAAAAATTATTTTAATACTATGTATTTTATACATAGTATGTATAAAGAATTAATTATGATTAATTATATAATTGAATAAAAAGAAGAGAAGCTCCACCAATTACTATTTATTATTAAAGGATTAATAAATAGTGAAATATCTATGAAATACTAACTAGGAACCAGTTAAAAGTTCCTAGGTTCAGAATTGAAAATTACGACAGTAAATTAAAAAGGGTTAAATCAAGAAATGAAGGATTTCTTGATTTAACTGCCTCTTTGACTGAAATTCTATCTATAAAGACTCAGTCAAAGCAAAGGCTTGGGGATTTTGATTTTTTATCAAGGAGAACTATGATTCTGCCTCTTTTTTCTCTCAAGTGTTTTCTTGGAGAAATTTTCATGCAAGAAAAAGCGGATTGATTCAGAACTAATTACCAGTTAGGAAACCCTACCTTAGGAGCTCTAAGCTACTTCTAAGTTGGAGTCCATCTTGGGTGGATCTGGATTAGAACCATGAATGGTTCTGGGTCATGGTTGGGAGGAACGTGGTAGTTCCCAAGTGATTTGGTCATCGAAATTAGAGCTTGGATTTGTCTTAAATTGATAATGTTGGTTATTTAAAAACTGTGCAGGTTCAACCATTAAAGGAGCTTCACGAAGATAAATTATAGGTATGAGTTCTTTGTATGTCAAAGTTCATTTCTAGGTTAAATGCTGGCTACTTTATGTAAAAGCTTTTATATATATTATTAACCCTATAATTTATTAGTTCTATCCATATCTCCGAGGTTTACATTTCTTAAAATCTAACCCTACACTATCTATGCTATCTTCTAAATTATATAATGAACACGTTAGATGAATGTTTTCGATGAATTTACTAACCCTATGTAATTGATATTCTTCCTATATTCCTACCAGGTTTTGTATTCTCTTCAATTCTTCCTAGGGTGGAAAATATTATCATAGGTTGTATATAGCTAGGTTTCCATCTCTAATGTTTGTTTCTGTATTCATTTAATAATCAGAAATTAATACTGTAAACTAGGTAAATCCAGACGTGTTATTTATTGTTCACCTATTATTTATATCTCTACTGACATCGTACATTTGTCAGTAGAGACATGTTTCAGATTATAGTAGATTTAATCATAGGAGTAAGTTTAAAGAAATAAATATACTAAATAGATACCGTAGGGTATTATTTACAAGCAAAACAACTTATATATATATATATATATATATATACAGAGGCCATAAGGTATAAACATATATTAAAACTATCTATACATTCAATTCCAAAATTAAATAAATCATCGAAGACCTTTTAAGGTCTATATCCATATTACAAATTTACATTAAAATACTCCAAAGAAATGAAATAGCATTATAAATAATCACAGGAGGCATCGTGACCATCCATGTGGTCATTTTCAATTCTTTGACCATAATTCATATAACAGCTTTCCACGGTTCTAACTTTTCCATCTATACATAACCATAAACATAATTACATAGCTCAACAAAGATTACCATAACCACATTAAAATAATATATCGTATATAGTAAATCATATCATAGTAAAAAAACATCAAAATCATATCATAAATCCATATATTGGAAACAGTAACAGGAATCAAATCCTGTGGGCATGTAAACCGAATTTGTTTTATTTATTAAAATACATTTCATTACAACTCATTACATTAAAAACCTTTCTTGCCAACACAGGTCACAACATCGAATCCCATGGATGTCCGTGAACCAGGGCCAACAAAATAATAAACTTAAACATAAATCATTACCGTAATCAAAATCCATAACAAAATCCATAGCGTAAATACCTAGTATCATTTCTATTATCACTTATAAAATGATTTACAATTTGGTATCACCCAGGCCTGAAACCCGAAGGGCATATACCTAGTCACCGGCCGCGAACAAGTTTCCAAATCGAATCACACAGTAATTATTCACACAGTCACGCTACAGTAACCAAACGATATCATGGGTTTTCCATAACCCTAGTTGTTACAGCCATATCTTTTAAAATAAAAAAATTGCATATTAAAATTCCAACTCAGAAATGCCGAGAATGAGAGGAGGCAAGTAAGACCTTACTAGCAGGATTACCATGGCCATGAAGTAGAAACCCCAAATCGACAACGTAGCCCTATGCAAACCCCAGAGCACCTTCATTTTCACCTACAAACAAATCAATAATGGCATGAGAAGCATGACCACGCCATCGAGAAAACAATGAAGTAATGCGTTTACATAGAGTCTAGTCCAGCTTACCTGCAAATCGATGGAGGTCGCCTCCTTCTCCAACTGCGTAGAGGCCACACGAAACCCCAATGACAAAACCAAACAACGAATGCCCAAATCCTTTGCCAAGTTTGTTCACAAACCCCAATGGAATTAATGACATGAGCTCGTGGCCATAAATGCATCCATAAATCCTCACCATATCTTGTGTATTGATGTTTTATTACATACCATCCAAGTCATGGGTTTAAACCCTTTATCGTATAGGTTTGCCACCTTCTATGTAAGCATAGAATTAATACTTAGGACATGGTATTTATAACATAGTCTCCTAACCTTATAATATGTGCATACCTTAACACTATGGTATAGTGTTTACAATGTTATCCCCTTAGCATCAAAGTTTTAGGTTTTTTACATGCCCTTTGCTAGTTCTTATGGGTAGCGTTTGTGCATAAGTATTTAGTCTAGGTTCTATAGTATTTAGGAATCATGGCAAACATAGTATGCTATGATGCCCTCGCTAGGAAGAACAAGCATAACTTTCAAAACTCGTAGCCAAGGCAGGCCTGCAAAATAGAAACAAGAGAAGAGTAATTAATTAACCAAGAGATAGAAAATTAATAATGGTAAGGACATTAAGTTAATTCATACCATCTAGTTACTTAACTAAGAAACATAATTAACGAACATAGGGCTTACGTGAGTCATAAAATAGAATAGTAATAAAAGTGAAAGGCAGAAGTGGAAGTATAACTAGGAACAGAATTGCTTCAAGTAACCAATAATACTGATGTTGCAAGAGTAGCTTGTAAGTCAATAGATAAGGTGCCTTAGTTTGTATGAACTAAGTAAGCCTGCATAATGAAGAAGGACCTTACCTCTCAGATCATCATGGGAGAACGAGTCCCTCCACTCCACCACTTTGTTCCCATTAATGAAGTTAAGTTAGTTTTTATTAAATGAACAAAGTACACATGTGCAGGAGAAAAACAATGATCTATATAATTCATTAATTCATTGACAGTCTTAACGAAGATGTATCAATAGTTTAAATAACAGAATTAAGACATAAGAAGTAAACAAACTAATAATCACTGAATGGATAAGAGATTAACAAGATAGTATGGGCAATTTCTGAAGAGATCAAAAGTATAAGTGGCACTTATAATTTTGCATGAGTAATAATGATCTGCTTTGGGTAGTTTTCACTAGCCTATAAAAATATATATATATATATTTTCATTTTTTAGGGACATTACAAAAGTGAGCTAGGGTTAGTGTCATTGAAGGTTGTCGTCCTTGTGATCGCCATCTTGCTAGCTGTCCAAGGCGCTTCAATAAATCCAATCCTATTATCATTACTTCTCTTTCCTCTTAACACACCATCCAAGATTAATTTATATAATTGAAATACAATTTATACTAAATAATAAATTTTAAACTATAGGTAATTATTTACATTTCAATTTACTATTGGTAATATATTATTAATTATTATTAATTTTTTATTTATATTTGTGTTTTTTTCCAAGGGTATAAGTTTATTACAACAAAGCATAATGTCAGTACAAATGAAACCACAACTCTGAAAAATATAAAAACAAACAATAACATAGTCATGAATACTTGAGATTTATCTTGCCAAAATGGAGGAACATCTCACTTTTGGAGGAAGCTACAGAAAGTTAAACAAAGATCCAAGCACAAGGATTATAAGAGAAGTTAAGGAAAAACATTGGTGACTTCACGCTAACTGAAGAAATAAGAAAACTAACCCCAAAGGATCTGATCATCCTAAGGATATACGTCATACCAAAAATACTTCACGCTAATCGAAGAAATAAGAAAACTAACCCCACAGAATCTGATCATCCGAAGGATATATGACGTATCAAAATTACGTAAGGATGGGATTCCTTTGAGGCCTATCATAAACAACATTGGATCAACAACCTACCAAATTTTTTTAGCTAAAACCCTCAAGCCATTGGTCAGCCATACTTTTTCATTAATCAAGGATTCATCACACTTCGTCAATTGTATCAAAAACCTAAAATTGGATTAAAACCACATATTGGTTTGCTTTGATGTCCTCATATTTTATGCCACTAAAGTTCAAGTCAAATATGCGATTAGGATTATAAGAGAAATTACAAGTGAGGGAATAGCTAAACTTATTGAGATTTTACTAAAATCAGCCTATTTCTCTTTTCAAGGCGAGATATATGAGCAAATTAAGGTTGTTATCATGGGATCCCCACTCTCTCTCATAGTGGCCAATGTATAGACAAGTTCCTAGCACACTTAAATAATTAGTTAGATCACATTAAGTTCACTAAGGAGATCTAAGAAAACAATAAACTTCCCTTCCTTGACGTCTTGATAACACAAAAGGTGGCGGGCTGTCTATCACATGAAGTCTTGATAACAAAAAAGGTGGCTAGCTCTCTATCACACCAAGTATATCGAAATAAAACACATACTCATAGATACTTGCATGTTGAATCTCATCATCACCCATAATAGAAGATTGGCATCCTTAACACTCTTGCTACAATAGGAGTGACGATTTCTAATATAGAGCATCTTAAAGGAGAACTATCGCATCTCTGAAGGGTATTAGAAGATAATGGTTATGAACAAAAAGACATAAAGAGAGATTTATTAAAAGCACAAAAACAAATGGATAAGAACTGAGGGGATCAAACAAGAAAGGAATTTATCACTTACATTCAAGGGACAACTGAGAAAAATAGAAAAAATCCTGAAACAAAAGAAAATTAAAACTACCTTCTCCCCTCCAAATTCAGTGAGAATTTTCCTTTATAAAACAAAGGATCCCATAGATCCTAGGTTAAAAAGGGAATCTACTCGATTCCTTTCTCGTGTGGTGAAACATACATCAGGGAAACCGTACGTGCAATGAAAATCAGAATTAAAGAGCATTGTGTTGACATAAGGCATGAAAGAATAAAAAAGTCAACAATTGTCGAACATTCTTGGAAAACCAATGATCACATCTACATAGAAGATGAAAAATTCATTGCAATTGAATACAATTTCGACAAAGACGCATTCAAGAAGTAATAGAAATAGAAAAACATCATAAAAACATCAACATTGTTGAAGGGCTTATATTGAGCGAAACTTGGAAACCTGTGATACACAAAACAATAAAAACAAACTAAGAAAAAATTCTAAGCAGACTTGATGAATATTAAATAATTTTTTTTCCTTAGTTCACTATTTATAAAAAGAACTTAGCCTCACATTCCATTCATATATCCTTTCTATTAAATATGGGATCAACTACAGAGTGTGAAACATATGTGGAGATTGACAATACAAACGTCACAGGTTTCCTCATCTTCAAAGCAATATACTTATTGTGAATATAAATTTTCAATTAAAATATTAACAAATTGGTGGATTAAATAACACTTTATCCCATAACCACTTAAAATAAACCTAATTGACATATTATACAATTGTATTATTTAATTAAAGATAAGTATTATATTATAAAATTGTATTTACAATTGAAGCGAGGATTTCCATTGTCACACACCTCTAATTTCCAAAATAAAATAAAAACTTTTAGATATGCAAATAAATACTTTTATAACAAAGAATAAAGTAATATTGTTTGAAGCATAAACACCATGTCATTTCATTGTAAGTATCTAAAACTGGTTTCTTACTGACCTTGACAGGTTATACATTGTGGAGATGTTTGCAAGGTCATTGGGAGGTTGTCATCATACATGAAGGTGATGCTATTGATACTCTTTATATTTATTTTATTATATTTATTCTAGTAGTTGTTTCCTATCCCTAAGGCTAAGTCTAGGCCCTATCCTTAATGCCCTAGCTCTTGGGATGATGATAGCACAGGTTTGTAATGAGAAGAGTAGCGAAGAAAGGGCTTATGGTGTTGACAAACCTAGCCTATATCCAAATTTTGGCCTAAAAAACATAATATGAAGACCCATGGCATAACCATGATCTTTTTCCCACTGTAAAGTTATATGCATAAATCATATGTTAAAGGGTTGGGACATGTGATAACTATCTCCAAAGTTTTATCTATGGAAATTATTTCGTTGACATGTTAATATATTAAAGGTTTGGTCGTGCAATAGGATTATAATTTCTTTGTATTGTGTTTTACCTTTGCAATAAATTTTTTCTCTAGCTGCGAGTTGGCAGCAAAGCCACACCTTTAAGGCTTGCCTAATATTCAATCTCATCCGTTCACTTGTGCAACATGATGGAAACTATTTTTTTTTAGGGTTTAACGTGTCCTTTGCCTCTCCAAAAGCTTCATTTCATTGTTGAATTGGTCTGTGATCTCTTTGGAACAAAGGCTCTATCCCTCATAATGGATCTGTAAGGTTCTTTTGATCCAAGTTCTCACCATTCGTTCATGGAGTCTTTAATGTTTGTTCCCAAGGTGTAATGGAGGATTCCTTGATGTTGATGGATGTCAATAGTCATAGATTTGTTGATTTCTACGAATCAAAATCACACCACCTTCTACTGCCTTGCAACTTCCTTTAACCAGGTAATAATCATCTTAACTCTGTAATTGATTTATTAATATGTTTTTCGTGAACTCTCAGGTTGTGATGACTTCCTGTTGTGTTTATTTTTCTTGTAGGAAGAGGAAGGATAAGGGTGTCCATGAGGAGCCAACCCGTGCCCCTCTCTTCATTCAAACAAGGCTAGGAAAAAAAACCTTAGTCATTTCTACATTCAGTATTTCAATTTAAAACAATATGGTTTTAACTATGAATGTGGATATTTGCAAGTTTGGGGAATCCGACGAGGATGCGACAAGGTCATATCCTGTGAGGCCTCCATCCTAAAACACTAAGGATAGTAGACCACCCTCAAATTTTTTTAGTTACTATTTAAAATTCATATTCGGTACTAATTGTTCTTAGTTTCTTGTGTTGTAGGTGACTCTATGCTCGGATCTGTTGTTGTGAAGGAAATGCATGATTTTTCCTCCTTTGTAAGATAAGTTTTTAATGTGAACTCAGGATTAACCATTATGGATTTATAATGTCCCTAACATAGGGATTTGTAGTCTCTATGTTCCAACGTTTGCTTTTAAAACCTTCATGTGTGTATTATGTTTGGATTAAGAGAAATTGTGGGTGCCATCCTCGATGGGATCACCACCACTTAGGGTCAGAGTTCATTGCAATAATTGTTTATGGGTTACGGTATTTGAAAAAAATGGATTCCATCTTTGATGGAATTACAACCACTTAGTTTAAAACCATATGTGTTAAATTTTGACATAAATAAATAATGTGAACCCCACGGTTTGTGCCCGATTCTTATTTCTAGTAGTTAAAGATGATACCTCTCATGAATTTTAATAAATATACTATGACCACTCTCGGGTCTTTTCTATTCTGGTGTTTGAGTTTTGGTTATTTGAAATGATAAATCCTGTCACTATTTATGTTTATACAATGGTTGTCTTAAAAGATAGCTCCCATTGCGAATTTGGTTTTGACAATGGCTTCCATCCAATGATGGTCTTACTACCACGTATTGGATTTTTTGAATGATTCCATGTTTTATAAAATATTTATATCTTTAAGATTAGATTTTTTTATAACAACGATTGAGCCTCGGGTATTGTTACCCATATGATGAGGCTGTGTAAACATGAAATTGAGTTGTGAACAAATCACAATCATTGTAAAAAGATTTGTGCATCTTCATTTTAAATATGTAGATTTGTTTTTAAATAAAGTGTATGCCTTGGGTCAAATACCCATAAGATCATGCTCAGCCATTAAAAATATGGATTTGTAGGCAAATCGTCTCGCTAGATCTAGAAGATTTAGTTATGAAATTTTGTTTATTGGTGTGTTAATTAAAAGATAAAGTGATTTTTATTTTTAACTCTCCTTTGATCTTGATCTTGCTAATATCAATCTGTATTTTTTTTTTGAGATATTGATATATTTGACCTTTCTTTAAAATCCTCTCATATCCTATTCTGTTTGGAAAATAAAAATAATTTATGGTTATTCGAATGATAGTTTAAGCAAGGGAATACTATTGGGTGTTGTTCGATTTAATTTTGATTTGAATAAGCCTCTCTGATTTGGTTATAATAAAAAGAGTTTTGTATGTCACTGAAAAGGGAACAAGCTAACTTGAACTTTTAGTATGATTCTAGTTTTAGTTTATTCTATTCTAAAATATTTATTCTGTAAAATTATAAACAAGATTAATCTAGAGCATTAATCCATATCTACAGTAACTTTCATTTAAATTCACTGGTAATTTTAGTAATACACATTGCATGAATTCATAGATTCAGGTAGGATTCTCGAACAAAGATTCATTAAAAACCTTACAAGTAATAAATAATATTAGTTTACTAAACATGATTATAACAATTAGCAAGAATATTTAGATCAAATAGAGAGTAGGAAAATATTGAAGAAATGCATAATAGGATCAACATTTGAGACAGGTATATAGAAATATTATTGTAAAAAGAATAATTATGATTCACAAATAGCTTGAATTCCTATTGTAACTAGTTCTAGACAAATAAGAAATAGAATAGGGAACCTGGAACCACTCACTAGAAAATAGAAATGAAATAGATGTTCCTCCCAACCAATTCTTGGAGCATCCAAGTCTCACTTGCTCCAGATCCTTCGATCCTGTTCACTGAACCACACGAGAAAAATCCACTTAATGCACCATCTCTTCCATTATCAGAATAATTCCCCATCAACTACTAGTCTCCTTATTTCTAAATGGAGATACTATTATATAGTATTTTTCCTAACACTTGGTCATTTGCGAGCCTCATGCTCTTTAGCATTCCACAGGGAGTTGTGACCTGATTTTGGGGAAGATGCCTCCTGTAGATTGAGTTCTCACTGAGTAGCTTCAACCACTTTCATTTTCCTCTTATGAGTCAGCAAACAATATTTCAACAAATATTTCAGTTCTTATTCCCTCCAGTATTTGTAATTAATAAAATAATAACCCATTACATTTAATTTGGAATCCTTATCAAAAATATTTAAAAAAAATAAAATATTCAAAAAGAATTAAATAATAATTTATTTAAGCTTGGTGTATTACGTACACCTCCCCTTAGAGGATGACACCATCCTTGGTGTTATTATCTTTCTGTTTTGATTCTTCCATCTCTTCATCTTGAAATTGGATCAAATATGCTTCTCGCATATCAATTTCCAATTCCCAAGTTGACTCTTCCGGACTAAGGTGCTTCCATTGCACCTTGACTTTTCCAATGGTATAGTTTTGCAGTAAAAGTTCTCTCCTATCAAGAATACGATCCGGTCCGACATGGAAATCTCCTTTGGGTTCCACCTATATAAAATTCTATTCAATCACATGAGTAGCATAATGAACATACTTCTTCAAAATGGAAACATCGAAAAGATTATGTACTTTAATTGTAGGTGGTAGGGCTAACTAGTATGCTATTAGCCATACTTTTACCAAAAATTTAAATGGCCGACAATACCTAGGTGTCAATTTTGAATACTTTCCTATTCTTAGGGTGATTTTATGGGATTTTACCTTTATATACACATGCTCTCCTACATGGAACTCTCGAGGAGTTATTTCAAAGTTAACATAACTCTTTTTCATGTCTTGGGTAACTTTCAAATTTTGTTGTACATGTTTCACCATTAGTTCTGTATCCTTTAACAATTCAGTTCATAGAATTAATCTATCAACTTGATTGCTCCAAGAAATTGGAGTATTACATTTGCATCCATACAGAATTTCAAAAGGATTCATAAAATAATTTTAAAATGATTATTGTACGCAAATTCTACTAAGTGCAAGTAATATTCCCACTTACACAGTTTGTCTATTACATACATTCTAAGCATGTCTTCTATTTTTTCGCTTACTTTTTCAATCTATCCATCCGTTTGTGGAGGATACACAATGCCGAAATTTAATTGCGTGCCTAGTCCTTTAAACAAAGCCTTCCAAAAATTACTTCTCAATTTTACATATCTATATGAGATTATTATCATAGGAACGCCATGTAACCTGAAATTTTATTTCAAAAATATGTATGTGATGTTAGCATCCTTATAATAGATTTTACTGGAATAAAATGAGTTTCTTTACTTAATTTGTACATTACGACCATGGTTGAGTCATGTTGCCTAAATTTTTTAGGTAGACCTGTTATGAAATCCATATTGATTATTTCCCACCTCCATTATGGAATGGGTAGCGGTTGCAGTAACCTTGTTGGGTGTTGGTGTTCTTCATTTACTTGTTGGCATTCGATGCAGCGATCTAAATATTATGCTACCTCTTTTTTCATGTTAGGACAAAATAAGTCCTTTCTGATCATAGTCATCATGTTCTGGTGTCTAGGGTGTCCTTAATATGGTCGTTTATGTAACTCGTTCGTAACAATTAATTTAATTCCTGCTGCATTTGGTATGTACAATATATTTTTATGTAGCAGAACCCTCTTCCATTTAGACGAAGATCTATTTTTATTTGGTTCTTTTGATTTTCAGCAGTCTTTTCCTTTAAGTTTTGGTATTCTTTATCCAAAATTTTAGGCATTTAAGATTTGATTTTCCAAATATAATTCGTAGCTGCTGATTGTGAGTACTAAATTTGTCTGACCACTTAAAGCTTCCACAACTTTTTTCTCTTTCACTTTTATTTATTTTATTTTGAAGTCATATTCACTTAAAAATGACAAGCACCTAGATTGTCTAGTGCCATTTAGATTTTGTTGATCAAACAAGTATTTTAAACTTATGTTATCACACTAGCAAGCATTTTCTTCCGATGAGGTAGTGTTGCCACATAATTAGTGCATGTATAATTGCAGCATGTTCTAAGTCACGTGTAGCGTATTTGTTTTGATGTTCTTTTAAGTTTCTAGATTCATAGGCCATGACATAGTTCTCTTGAATTAATACCCCTGCTATATTTAGTTACATGCGTCGGTGCATACAACAAAATCTGTAAAAGGGTCAGAAATTTTTAAGATAAGGGGAGTTGTTAACAAGTGTTTTAGTTTTTTGAAAATTTTCGTACACTTTTTGCTCCAATCAAATTTCTTACCTTTCTTTTGTACTGAAGTTATGGGGTAGGCTATCTTAGAAAATCCTTCAATAAATTTGTCGATAATAACCTGTAATCTCCATGAATGATCTTATGTCAGTTACAGTTTTTTAGAACTAGCCATTCAGTGATAGCCTTAATCTTGTCGGGGTCGACACATATTCCATCTTTAGACACAATGTGTCCTAGATATTGAATTATGTCTTTAAAAAAGTCTCACTTGCTAAACTTAGCAAATAGTTGCTATTCTCTTAACACTTGTAAATTTAATCTTCGATGTTCTTCATGTTCCTGTTTATTCTTCGAGTAAATCACTATGTTGTTGATGAAGATGACTATGAATCTATCTAAGTATTTACTCAAAATGCTATCTATTAAGCACATAAAAGTTGCAGTTGTGTTTTTTTTTTTTTTAACAGAAACTGAAATTTTTTTGATAGCCCGGCCAGGATTACAAAGGTGGAATTCAGAAAAAGAAGGTTGATGACCTCTAGTTGAACAGTCAGCTTTCTTATGAGAAATTTGAGAGGCGATTCCCAAATGCTTCTGGTGCTATTATGAGAAAATGATTTCTTGCAAGAGTAGACTCTCACGAATTGTGAGCAGAGAAGAATACAAAAACAAAACATTAAATGGGCGGAGAGGTGAAATGCCCCTTAATGAAAGGGTCCAATTTCTTTTGGGAGCCTAAGCTAATGTTTGAGGTTGCTTCATTTTATCTATGTTCTTTCTTTTTCTTCCACCCTCTTGTGAGGGGAGGAGGAGCTGAAAAGTCTTCAGAATCAGAGGTTCCCTCTGACCTAGAGGAAGGGACCAAGGATGCCAATCTTGCATGAGCTGGAGTCTCATGAACCAAAGCGTTGGGGTATTTCTTAGAACCTAAAGAAGCAGGTTTTGGAGAAGTTTGTTCAGCTGCCTCCAAGGAGCCAAGGGGACCAGGTGGAATGCCCTACTCTGGGACATCCGCAGCTTCAGATTCTTGTGCTTCATCTTCCTGGATAACTTCAAAACTATTTTTGTTTTCCGGCTATGGAGTGTCTGCAAGAGGAGAAAGATATTGAGGAGAGACCTTGTGTTGAGAAGCTTGAGGCTCCTTTCACTGGGGAGGATGGCATCGATTAGTGACCGTCCAGAAATCTGTATCTTTGGAATCTCATAGATTTTCTATTTTCTATGATTCTTCAAGCTTGGGGAATATTTTGGCGATGTGGCCATATACATGACAAAAGTTGCATTTCAATGGGATCTACTCGTAATCCAGATCTTGAATGTGGCTCCATTCTCCTAATGTGAGATTTAGGGCCTCTTGAAGCCCTTTTTCTAAATTCACCTCTACACAAATACGGGTGCATCTGAACTGGCCCTCTTTTGGTTTTGCACTATCTAGATAGCATCCTAGGTTATTACCAATGTTTGTCAGAGTGCTTTTCCCCCAAAAATGAAGAGGGAGGTTAGGAATTCTTACCCAAACAGGAGCTTCAATGATCTCTGCTTCTGGGTTAAACCCCAAAGTCCATGGGGCTAAGAACAGGCCTCTCGAGCCCATGAAGAATGGACCTGATGGGAAGACTAGGTCTCTTTCTTCTTTATTAAAAAACAAGAAAACAAAAAACCCTCTTCTAGCTGCAAAGAGAGAGACGTTTCCATGCGGAAGAGGGTTCTAATGTTCTGCAATCTAGAGCTCCACCGCCTTAGGGTTGGGCCACAACCCTGTGAACTCACCGATTAGGGATTTCTCTTAGAGGATGAGTGCTTTCTAGGATGGATCCATAGGATAGGGCTCCAAAGAGGGGATCTCATCCATCTTTTTCACGAACTTGGAGGGAGTGTCAGAATTTACCTGAGGAGTGGCAATTTGAACAATGGCCTTGAAGGAGGAAAGACGGACATGAGAGCCCATTACCTAAAAACCAGAGAGCCACGGGGAGAGAGCGGCAGCCAGAAACCCCACGCTGAGACCACAAGGAGAAGCGCCAGCCAGAAAACCTCATGCTGAGACACGAGGAGAAGTAGCAGCCAAAAAACCATCCAAAACCAGGCTCTACATAGTAAGGGAGGCGGCGACTAGGGAAACCCTAGACACGTTTCAGAGAGACGCTACGGCATCTCTTGATCTTATTTGTGTTTTTTAAACCAAAGGGAATTACGATAAAAACATAATGACCATATCAGGTTCTAAAGACAGTTTTAAATATATTTGTATCCTTGATCCATACCTAATGGTATCCAGAACTTACATTTATTTTGAATAATATTGTTTCCCTTAGGAATTAATCGAATAGATCATCTAACCAGGGTAAAGGATATCGAGTCTTGATAGTCATCCCATTTAATTGCCAATAATCTATGCATAATATTAAATTTCCATCTTTCTTCTTTACAAATGAGACCGGTGATCCCCAAGGGGAAACACTGGGTCAAATATATTTTTTATAAATTAATTATTGCAATTGTGATTTACATTCTGTAAGTTCTAATATATTTATCTGATAAGAAGCTTTTGATGTTGGTACCTTTCCCAATATGAGATCAATGGTAAATTCTATGTCCCTTATCAGAGGTACTTCAAGGACTTCTTCCACATATATTTCTTTAAAATATTTTAAAACCAGTATATCCTCTCTTTCAATTTTTTATAATTATCCTTTTATCCATTACATATATTGAAAATACTTTACATCCTTACATATCTTTTCATTTGTAAGTAAAAGATTCTTCTGATCGCAACCTTTTTGGGAATTACTTTTACTTTAATTGTATTTCCGTTAGCACCCATGCATGTAACAATTGTATCATATGGTGAGTGCATGAAGTTGGTGGAACTTTTAGATGCAACTAGATATTTAGAAAATTGATCATGTTTATGCTATAACTTTTTATTTTCTCAACCATTCCATAAAAAATTATATGTCGCACTACTAGACACTGACCTCTATACACTGTAAAAAATTAAATCTATCATCATTACATTAAGACCTTGAACAGATGCAGTTGGTATTTATTCCAGTTTCTGAAGAAGCCTCTGTTTACCCACTCATTATAGTATGCTACAGATAATCATTTTTTTATGAAATATTAAACATAAATAACATTTTTTCTGCACATTATAAATGTGTAATTTTTATTTCAAAATATTATATAGATATATATTTTTTTAATTTCTATTATCGTAACTCCTTAACTCAAAAAACACATTGTTAGTGTTTTTTCCATAATTGTTTTAACTCTTGATCATTTAAAAAAAAACACGTGTGGTGCACTAGAATACATTGACCTAAACATTCTATAAAAATCCCATTTCATGTTTAAATCATTAAGACCTTTAAAGGTTCCACCCACAAAAGACGTATTGTTTTTTACAAATGGTCACTCAGATAATTATAAAAAAAAATTAAATTACTAATTTTATTTTATTAAAATAGTGTTGCACTAGTATGATATGTTCTCTAAACGCCTGCAATTTTTTGTAGATTCAAACTATAATTTAAGCTCTCAAATGATGCATGCACAAAAACACATGCCTTATTATTTTCGTGAAAAATAAAAAGTGATTGTTAGAAAAAATGAAACATGACATAGTTATAAACAATTTCAATACGCAAAACTTATATATTCAGAAATGTGATTCAATTTCCTATGTTTCATATTTTTTACTCAAAGTTAGATATTTTATGTAAGTATCTCAAAAAATCAAGGTATGTTGAGGGATGCCTGATTTTTTAGTTTTCTATTGCATCTAATGCACCAAAAGTGACCCTCATTAGCTTGCACTCACGCCATAACAATTCAATATAAACCTATGTTTTTCTAACAAGTCCATTCTTATGATTCAATCTTAAGCCCCTAATGGTAATATATTCAGATCAACATTTTTATTCAGTTCGTTCATCATCATTTCACATTTTTTACATAACTAGTGACCTTCCATTTAGTACCTATGGCTAATTGTACCATCCAATATTTTTCAAAATCTTTTGATAATTTAAATAATTCAACAATAATAGGTGATACATAACTCAAACTTTCACCTAGATCAATTAGTATGGAAATGGATTGACCTTTTATCATACTTTTGATTTTGACCATCGAAGTTTGCTGGTATGATTATCAATTCCCCAATGCAGTAATGATTCTAAAAATGCTTCACGCCATATCTCCAACTAATATAAGAGTTTCTTGAATGGAGTGAAAATAATTATAATTTTTCTTTCTTATAGGATAGTCTTTAAAATAATGTGGCTTGGGACATTCCCAACATTTTAAGGGTTCCCTCTTTGCATTGTTTTTATTAAAAGTAGTGGAGGTTGTCTTTCTTTTGTTGTAGGGTTTCGTTGTTTAAAACCTTTATAATTACTAGCTTGATACCCTTTATAATTATTTCCAGTATTTTTGTAAAACTTAGTATTCTTCTTTCTTTGATCAAAGTTATTCTATCTTTTAGTTTTCCAATTATGTACTTTTCCTCTTTTATTTTTATTCTAATCATAACATAAATTTGCTTTTCCCATTCCTTGTTCCAATGTCTTTGGATTTTTGTACTCAATCCTCTCTTTAAGCATAAGAGGAAATAATCTGATAAAGCATTGTATTTTTGGTTCTTCATCTAATATATATGGTACATATCGAAGCAAACTTCGGAATTTAAGACAGATTTCTTTCATGGTCATAGCAACTAACCTTAACTCGTAGAATTCCTTATCTTTTTCTTCATATTATTGTTCTGAAAGATAATTTCATTTAAATTTCTTCTTAAAGGTTTTACATGTTACATAACATTATTTTATACATTTTACATTTTCATATCTTGCCACCAAATATCTTATTTTCCAGTTAATTTATAGATGGCCATTTTCTCCTTCAGTTCATCAAAGTAATTAAAGATATCAAATTATTTCTTTATTTGAGATAGCCAATCTTCCACTTCTTCTCCTTTCTCGACATCACCGTTAAACATAGGAGGTTTAATATTTTTAAATTCCCCAGAAATGTCTTCATAAGGTTTGTACTTAATTTTTTTTTATTACTTTAACTACTTTCACGATAATCCTAATGTTTTTATGTATGGTGTTTGGTTGATTCCTCACTGGAAGTTTCAGCCCCATGACTGAAAAATTATAGTTTCCTTACCTTAAATTTGTAAGGTGTGGTTTTTGTTAGAATAATCAACCCATAGTTAGCTACCTTAGACATTAATTAATCCATTTTTGTCTTATTTGCCTAGTTTCCATATTCCACCTTATGCAAGTTGTCATCTACACATCCATAGTGGTCAAAATTGCTAATTTTGAGTCATGGATCACTTGGGAAACCTTCTAGAATCAAAATTACTTTATTCCTGACCTCCCTAGCGCATGTCTGTTTTTTCTGCTTTATTGCCTGCTTTTTTAGTGTTTTAAGGCAATTGGGAAAGTTTGACTAGGTGAAGTTAACTTGTTTTTTGTCCTCCACATCCTCCCTCTTTTCTCCTATGAAAATAATGCATGAGTTTTCCTTCCATACACTATTAGCTTTCCTAATGGATTTTTCCAATTCGTGAGCTCCTAGACAGTTTTGGAAACTGCTTTATGCACCTATGGGGGATTTGCTTAGATTTAGTAAGCCTGCTTTTGAATAGATTCAAATGGAATCTTAATGCATTTGAATCCCTCATGTAATTATTTATTGTGGCAGCCTATGAATTCACAGGGTTGGCTATTGTACACTTATTCAATACAGTTTAGTGTTCAACTCCATATTCAGTCTCTTTTGTGAGTAATTTTGCATGTGTAATTGGAAATTGATGTGAGTGTAATTGTTCTAACACTGGGTTCAATTTCCACATGGTATTAGATCATTTTTAGATCGATTTCTCTCCTTCCAATTTTTTTTGTAGGTTCGACATCATTGACTGGGAGCATTCTACTGACTGACGGGACAATTTCTGAGCTATGGATCAATCTCAGAAGATCATCTTGACTCCATTTAATTTCTTTGAATGGAAAGCAGAGATGGAGATACTGTTGAGAGTGAAATGCCTCTACAGAGTGAATATGGAAACAAAATAAGATCCCAATGAACCTGCAGAGAAGATAAAATGGCACAATAGGAGGGATGAGGCCTATGGTCTCCTGTGTCCGAGTATATCCATAAACCTCCTTTTCCATCTTGATGGATTGACATCACCGAATGAAGTATGGGAGAATCTTGTTGATCTTTTTGGAAAGACAGATGATATGAGGGGACATCAAATTTAAAATGAATTGATCTCCCTGAGTCCCAATAGCTTTGAATCCCTGCAACTCTATTTTTCCAAGTTCAAAGCACTTGTTTTGCAGCTAAAACAATGTGGTATCGAAAAGAAGGATGATCATCTGGTCTTGGATATACTCTCAAAGCTTGGCCCTAACTATTCAGTGTTTTTTTTGACCTTCTATGCCATAAAGTTGATAGCTCGAGCCTGGAAGATGCTTAGCCTTGTAGATTTCATGGAATCTCTCACACAAGAACAAGATAAATTGGTGATGATGGGCACCATCAAACCATCCAAATACCAAGCTCTGGTTGCTGGATATTTGAGGGTGGATTCAAAAAGAAAAAAGAAAGCTAAAAAGACACCTGAGCAAAAGAGAGACAAGAATAAGTCTCTGGAGGAGCCTCAAGGTTCCAAGAAGAACTACCAGAAGAAGAAGAACAAAGGAGAAATGAGCAAGTGCACATACTGCAGTAAGGGCAATCATTCTGAGAGCTCTTGCATGAAGAAGCAAATAGACGTGCTGACCCAACTCCTGGAGAAGAATGGCATCTCCCTTCTAGACAGCTCAAAGAAGAGGGAAGGAGGATCAAGTTCAGAAGACAGAGTGAGAGTTCATGCATTGGTTGCTGGCACATCAAGCTCACCTAGTTTCATCATTGATTCTGGAGCTTCAAGACATATGGTTTCGACCAAGGAGGCATTCACCTCACTTGACATGTCGAAAGGTCCACCAATAGTACTGGGAGATGACTCTCTCACTGAAAGTTTGGGAAAAGGGACGATTGATCTTGATCATGGTAAGTTCAGCAATGTGTTGTATGTTCTAGGTCTTGCCTCTAACCTCTTATCAGTGTATAAAATGACCCACACAGGGTCTCCAAAGAAGGTCATATTCTCCCCTGATGAAGTTGAGATCACAGAGATCTCAAGTGGTAAAGTCATTGCAAAAGGAGTTGCAAATCATACTTCGAAGGTATACATGTTCTCACACTTCCTACCCTACTCAAACCATCTGCTCTTCTGATTCATGCTAATGAGCCAAAAAATATTTGGCATGAAATATTTGGCCACCTAAATTACAAGTATCTTTCAGATCTTAGTGAAAAATAAATGGTCATAGGGTTACCAAAGATAAAAAATTTCAAAGGAGTCTATCAAGGTTGCATCCTAGGAAAACACCCAGAGCATAAATTTGAGAGAGCTAGTCATGAGAGAACCTCTGCACCTCTTGAGTTGATCCAAAGTGATGTTGCTGGCCCATTCCCTCATATGTCCATGAGTCAGGCCAAATATGCATTGACTTTCATAGATGACTTTTGCAGGTATTGCTGGGTTTACTTCCTGAAACACAAGTCTGAAGTTTTTGGCCTCTTCAAAGTCTTTAAGGCTTTGGTTGAAAACTAGTCTGGGAGGAAACTCAAGGTCCTCAGATCTGACAATGGTGGTGAGTATGTCAAGTCTGAGTTTATTCAATATTGTGTAGATGCAGGTATTCAGATGCAGCATTCTATCCCTTACACACCACAGCAGAATAGTGTTGCAGAGAGGAAGAACAGATCACTGAAAGAGATGGCAACCTGCATGATGGAGGATAAGACTTTGCCACCAAAGTATTGGGCCAAAGCTATAAACTGTGCAGCCTATATCCAGAATAAGGTGCCTCATAAATATCTTGATGGTATGACTCCTTTCGAAGCATGGAGTGGGAAAAAGCCAGATGTGACCCATTTCAGGATTTTTGGCTCAAGGGCTTGGGCTAGAATTCCAACAGAAAAGAGAAAGGCTTTGAAGCCCCAAAGCCAAGAGTGTCTATTTGTTGGGTACTCTGAATATTCAAAAGGGTACAATCTGATCAATTTGAGCACAAACAAATCCTTCATTGAAAGGTGTGTTTAGTTTCAAGAAGAACCCCTAGCAGTAGTGGAACTTGGAGAATCCTCTTCACGACCAGAACCTCTGAATGTAAGTGAAGAGATAGTTGAACATGTTGATTATGATATGTATGATAGTGATTATTTTTTTTGCAAATCCTAACAGCCCTACAAGGCCAAAATGGGCAGCCAAGACCATTCATGCAGCTGGAGAACTAGCTGGAAATCCTAATGACCCTAGGAGGACTAGATCTCAATTTGAGAGTGCTCTATGCATGAAAGATCCTATGTTTGCTGAGAAATGCTATATGATGGTTGAATCAGATCCTAAAACATATGAAGATGCAGCAGAAGATCCAAGATGGCAAGCATCCATGAAGGAAGAGTTCAGCTCACTCCAGAAGAGCAACACTTGGGAGCTGGTTGATCTTCCCCCAGGGAGGAAGCTAGTTCAGTGTAAGTGGGTGTACAAGACCAAATTTGCTGCTGATGGTTCACCTCTAAAGTACAAGGCTAGATTTATAGCCAAGGGCTACTCACAGCTTCATGGCATAGAATACAATGAGACCTTTGCACCAGTGGCAAAGATGGACTCCATCAGGCTAGCCTTAGCCATTGCAACTTCAAATCAATGGGAAGTACATCACATCGATGTGAAGTGTGATTTCCTGAATGGAGATCTCACTGAAGAGATATAGATGCAACAGCCTCAAGGATTTTCTAATAACCCATCTCTTGTGTGTAGACTAAAGAAGTCATTGTATGGGCTTAAGCAAGCCCCTAGGGCTTGGTATGCCAAGATTGATAGCTTTCTGCTATCACTGAATTTTTTTCAATGAAAATCAGATCCAAATGTCTATTTGAAGCTAATTAATGGTTCATTAATGATCATTGTTTTATATTTTGATGACCTTCTCATTACAGGAAGCTCAAAGGATGAAATTGCTTTCTTGAAGGGTGCAATGAACCAAGCCTTCTCCATGACAGATTTGGTGCTATTGAGCCAATTCTTGGGGCTCGAGATTTCTCAAACCAAAGCTAGAATCAAGGTGCACCAGTCCAAGTATGCCTTGTATTTTCTGAACAAATTCAAAATGAAGGATTGCAAGCCAAGCAAGACTCCTTTCCTTTCAGGAGTGAAGCTTGAAGAAGCTGATTCTTCACCTATGGTAAACAATACACTGTATGGGAAATTGATTGGATGTTTGTTGTATCTTACACATACTAGACCTAATATTTCTTATGTAGTAAGTGTGGCTTCTAGATACATGGATCAGCCTCATGAGATCCATTGGAAAGCAGCCAAAAGGATCCTTAACTTTGTTCAAGGAACAAGGACACATGGGATCTTCTATAAAGCTAAATCTGATCTTGATTTGATTGGGTTTACTAACAATGATTGGGCAGGTGACAGCACAGATTGAAATTCAACATCAGGATATGTGTTCATGCTTGCAGAAGGGCCAATCAGCTGGTCAAGCAAGAAACAGAGTGCCATTGCACTCTCATCTATAGAAGCAGAGTACAGAGGAGTTGTAAATGCAGCAACTCAATGTTTATGGTTGCAGGGGTTACTTGGAGAGTGTGACTTCGAATCAGAATACTCAACTACTATCTATTGTGATAATTAGAGTACCATTCAAATCTACAATGATCCAGTTCAGAAGCAAAGAACCAAACACATTAAAATCCATATGCACTACATCAGACAGCTTGTGCATGATGGCACCATTCACCTACTCTTCTGTTCATCTTCTGAACAAGTAGCTGATATATTCACCAAATATTTTTGTGAGAAGACATTCAGCAATCTCAAATCACTGCTAGGGATTGTTGATCATGCTGTGAAGCATGAGTGATGTCACATCCCCATGCCTCTGATCGGCGAAGAGGATGCGACGAACACATCAACACAATCGGGCAAACCGCCCCATGAACATTGACAGAAATCAAATGCCGAAATTAAAGCTTGCAAGCATACACAGATGCATAGTCTTTATTCATACAGCGGAAGAAAACACAAATACATTCTAGCATTTAACATCAATATAATTTACAGAGATGAAGTAATAGCAGCACTTATCTTTCGATTAAGAACTTTCCCGCAACCAGCTACGTCCCTGCAACGTTCCACCCAACCATAGGCCAGCTTGCTCATCAATCTCTCAGCAACGCTGCCACCCCTGAGCTGGGCATGATTCCTCAAGGACAAAGGGGACAATGCAGGCTTACACATAGCCAAGGGAACACAATACAGTAGGAAAGCACCGTTGGGTTTATCAAGCTATCCACAAATCAACCAAGCCAATGCATCCCCAAAGGCCAACCACTGTACACATGCAGCAACAATCTCTTCACAGCTCCTGTGAAGAAACAAGGCAACCGGGGATAATCCCCAAACAGAATATGAGGACGGCTCAAGTCCACAGGTAAACACGGATTTGTTCTTGGCCCTATCCTGGCCAAAACAACTCAGCAGCAACAACCCACCAAACACAGGGAAGATAACAGTCCTCAAACGTCTTGGGAAAAACACAACAACAACCCAAATCGTGGGTTAAACCAACAGTTTGTCCAAGGCAATTGAGCCATGGGAAGACTCACACAAACCACGCTGGAAACAAATTTACAGACTCCCAGCCTTGGCGTGGGTAATAATCAATGCAGAACCCACAATTCGACCCATGGGGAAAAGATTCAGCCACTCCATTCACCAATCCGCAGAGGAAAACGACGTGGGAAAAACCCAGGAAATTCCTGTGCGCGAAAATGAGAAACGGGAGGGAAATTCTCTGCGTGAGAATGCACAGCAGTCGGGAGGACGCGAATTGCAAGTGCCCTGAGCGTTTAGCAACTCGTGAAGAGGAAGAAAATGTCTTCGTGAGACCAAAATTGCCCAGAGCTTGTGCGTGAGGAGGATCTAGAAACAAAACCGTGGTGAGAGTGAACTGACCAGGGAAGAGTGCGTGAGGGAGAAGAATGGGCAGACGTGGGTGGAGTGAGCAAGTGGGTAAGGCTGACAGCCTGCCACAACCACCACCACCACTTCAGTAATAACTCCCCCAACCACCAGCTGAAGCATTAAAGAGGTTGACAAGAGAAGATGGAAAATCAACAAGGTGACAAAACATGGGTTTTTCCCTCATAAACCAATGTTTGACATCCCCCACCCCTTATCCTTTGGAGCCATGCCCTTTTCATTCAACGTTGCACTGCCGTAGCTGGTTGTGGTTTATTTTAATTGATGTGCGGGTTTACATGATGCCGAATTATAATGTGCCTTATAGCACGACATATCACCGACAATTATCCCCATTGCCGAAACATACACAACAAAATCGATGGTGGGGATTTTGCCTTGAGCTCCTCACCACGATTAATTACAATATATACATCATGAAAACGGGGTCGAAACCGGGGACATCACATTCCCCTCCCCCTTGGAATAACACCGCCCTCGGTGTTCCATTACATATATACAATACATATACAATTGCACATCAAAATTTCAAAATTGCAGATCTATACCACGTTCAATCATCTACTTTGAACGTTCACGACCAAGCCTCTCGGCTTCCATGAACTTTTCCTGCTAGTTTACAGCTTCCTGCTGATCCCGAAGTCTAGGAACTTTGCGGCTATCACCTTCATCATGTTCCCACATTGGACAGTCCCAGCGTAAATGATGTCCTTCGCATCTCCAGCATCTCACTGGTTGCTTCATCTTTACCTGCTCAATTTCCTTTGAGTCTTCATGCCTGGACCGTCTCTTATCGGGTCGCTTGGACGAATGTCCCATCGCTGATCTACCTTCCTTTCCTTTGTCGATTGCTCCCAGAAGGCTTTTCACCTCCCTTTGCAAACCGATAGAGTCTTGCAAAATCTGGTGGTTCATTTCACTCTGCCTTTTCTGTATCCTGAGCATCTCCCCAAGATTCTCTTGGGTCTTGGCAATCACTTGAAGGAGGCTTCCAGCCAAGTCCAACAACTTTTGATCTGCTGCCATAATCAACGTGCACCACCTGGTTTCACTTTTCTCACCTGTGAAATGCACCATTGAAATTCTATCAGACCAAGCATAATATTAAAATCAGTTAGTTAATTACCCAATTGGCATGATAGTCCAAGTTCCATTTAGGAAACTTTCATATTTTTCATGCCTTCCCCCAACAGGTACATGAGCTCCTTCATGTCCATTCCTGGGCAGGGAATTAACTATTCCAGCATTCACAATTTACTTAAGCAAATACACACATTTCATTCTCAATCATACATGCATTCAACAATCCTTTGTTTTCGCAATGCATAAACATATATATATATATATATATATATAATTCAAAAGGAAAGAGAGAGTAGTAAGAGTTTTTCCCCTCTTTGTTTTGTTCCATCCTGGAACCCACACCATCGTTGTGGCTTTTCATGCTCTCAGCCTCTTTCACTTTACCGTGAATGCTGGACCAATCCTTCTTGGTCACGGCACTTAGTGTCTTTGGTCTATTCCAGACCTCTAAACCATGGAGTCTCTCCACATGGTTTGTCTCGGCTGCTAGGACTCCCCCGTCCTACTAGCATCTTTTCATTACCGCTCATTCCGAGCTTTCCAGGACATTCACATGTCCACGTGCACCTCTAGGATGCTCTCATAGTCCTTGCTCCCAGCGATACCTATATCCAAACATTGAATAGATTCACATGTTTAGTTTACTCTCATTAGTTTTATTTCTAAAGCAAGAGTTTAAAACATCATAACCAAATCATATACACATGTATATTCATAAGCAAAATAATCCAATACTTATCTGTATTGTACGTTTCCTCGTTCGTCCACAGGATCCTGCTTCGCTTTGCAAGCCTTGGGATCGCCTATGGACTCAGATGTTAGGTCAGCACGCAGGCTTCTCCTCAACATCAAATAATCAATGTCCAACTAGTACATAACCATGTCAACTGGGCTTGGAACTTTATCATGACCATTTCCAGGTCTAGGATCTACTATGGATCCTTAGGCATATCACAGCCCATCATACGCTTATGTCAACAATGACACATACACTTATATCGCCATACACTTATACCAACATACACTTATATCAACATGCACTTATACCAACATGCACTTATATCAACAATACACTTATATCAACCATTTAGCTTTACCTTTATCCTGTCAACACAAGCAACACAAGCAATACAAGAAAACTCTTCAGCATCATTGCTCTAAAACTGTAATCACATTTCATATCATTCACTATCAAATATTGAGACACCAGGAGTGCATCCACTCCCCAGAGTGTAATCAATATTGAAAACCCTTTCATGACTCGACATCGAAAAAGTGTGCACTCTCTTCCGGTGTGTGCCATGTAGGCCCTATGCATACTCAAGCAATCGGTCATCATGGAAATATATCAAAACATGTTCTGCATATGGAATTTAATAATTAAACATGCATATTCATAGCAAGGGTTACAGAACACTTATCCATTTTCCATCGGAGCATGCCATTGTATCTGTTAGGCACCGTCAAGGAACTGGGAAAAATTGAATGCTAAGCTGGTGAGCTCGCTGTAGAGCTAGGAACACCTACACTAGAACTATCCTGACTTCTATAACACCCACACACACACCCAGCACAAGGAATCAGTCCCTTCTCTGCTACACAGTCCCTCAGGCCCTGCATTCCCTTCTAGTGCTATCCCGGGGTTGTGGAGAAGAAAGTCAGCCCTCTAGCTCTGTTTGTGTGGTTTCCAATCACCAGGTTTAAGCAAACCAAGGCCACATCCCTGTTTCCTGTTTACGTTTCATATCCACACACGTCTCACTGACATAATCCAAACCATCTCACTCATGTTATCACCAAACATGTAGTGCAGATGAGGCATTTTCAAAATGTCTAATGGAGTTTCACCCGAACCCCATTTCCAAGATAAGGGAAAACCTTCCCATGAAGCTTGGCTCTTGTAGGTAATCACACATGATCTTCTTGCAGTGTGTACCCCTGACACATTCATCAAATAGCCAAATAGTTAATCATCACCTGATACTACAATCTAATTGATCGTTCCATAACCAAGCAATGACATCAGCAATCAAATTCAATAAGAATTTGCAATTCTATCTACTACAGAAATTGACTTGCTCAATTGTGGGTCTCTTGTAAGCAGCATTACTATGCCCATTATAATTTATGCTTACTATCATAACATTAATACCCACTTACCATGTGTCCCTCTTGACACAATCTCACACAAGCCAACAATGATTAGTAGCCGTTAGTACCTCTTAAATCCGAAATCCACAATTCAAATTTAACAACCCGTACCAACTAATTTTCACAACCATGAGACTTCTTCTCATAAATGGTAGATTTTGGCATTGGTCAGGGTCTTACCTCTCACTGCCATGCTCGAATAATCTACCTGAAACATAAGCTTCAAACATCCAAACACAAGCTTATGCAAGCCAATAATGGCTAGTGGTTGTTAGCAATTTCTCAAATCCGAAATTCACAATTCGAATCCTAACAACCTATTATGCATACACAAGGTAGATTCTGGAAGTGGTTAGGAACTTACCTTTCACTGTCATGTTTGAAATAATCTACCTGAAACATAAGCTTCAAACATCCAAACACAAGCTTATGCAAGCCAACAGTGGCTAGTAGTTGTCAGCAATTCCTTAAATTTGAAATTCACAGTTCAAATTTAACAGCTCTTTTACATGGTAGATTCTAGCATTGGTCAGGGTCTTACCTCTCAATTCCATTCTCAAAGGAATCTACTTGAAACATGAGCTTCAAACAACCAAACACTTGGTAAGTCTGGATGCATATAACTTTTCATTGCTACAACCATTACTGAAGCATTTTCAGAATTTATAAAATTCGAATACTTCCAGCTATTAGTCACATCAATATTATCAAAGCTCATTTACTTCGTGCAATCATTATCATGCTAACATTGCAAGGTATAGTCATATCATTCATGCAATTAAAAGAAAGTTTAGATACCCTTACTTCACAGGCGTATCATTCATACCACCTTGCCCTTCAATAGAGCATTTCTGGCAGCCAATTGATCATGACTATCCTGCATTCATAACAGCCTTCGAAACAGTTCCAGAATTATCAGTAATTCACCATTTCAGTCATTAGTTAGTCCTCATACCACATGCATTCATCTCAATGCATTCATGCCATACATCATGACATTGCACCTACACTTATGCAATCAGTCATTCACACCTTTCATAGGCATACATCCAATGCATAACAACAAGATTCATAAAATCTTCTTAATGCATGTCCATTCAACACTACCTTGCATTGATTCAGGAATACTATGCATTCAACCATACCATGGCCTAACCATGACTACCTCATATAGGATGCATTACTATAATCAATATCATTAACATGTATAGGCATGACACCTTTCTACATTCCAACATTCACATGGTATGAGGTCTCTTACCTGGACCAATCCATGGAATCTGCCATAAGCAAACTCTTACCTGCATGGGTCTTACTTACGCCCTTACCATGACCACCTTGGTTGGTCCTTTGCAGGAGATTGCAGAATTTGCTCACCAACTTTTGTTATGGACTTGTTGCCTTATCCCTTCTCCATAGGGTTGCTGGTCTCATTCATCAGCTTCTGCAACATATTCATCCGGGTCCATGTCATCATTGGTTTGTCCACTAATGCCAACATCAAAGCAATGATTATCATTAGTGGTACATTATAAATATATAATTTCCCATATTTTTATCGATCATGCAATATCCTATGCATGCAATACATATCTCCATGCAGTTCAAGCATAAACTTAGGAAATGTAGTTAAAATAAGCAAGATAGGGTTTAATGAAAACTTCCCTTTCAGTTCCCTCATCTTCTCATGGAATTCCTTTTTCCACATAGCAGCTAGTTGACTTTGTAGTCCTTGCTGCCCCTGGGCATGCAACTGTCCAGATTTTCCCATTTGACAACAGTAGCCATTATTAGCACTTTTCTGCTTCATGTTCAGATTCTGGTCACTTATCCTGGTTCCCCACTGGATAAGCTTTCCAACGCCTATTCACATGCGTCATTCCGACCTCGGATGTGAAAACCACACCACTTCCAAGAATGAATACTTTCACTAATCTCGGCACTTTCATTACACTACTGCAAGGTAGAATTTTCACATTCTTCTAATGATCTCAGAGCCATTTTGGTAGCTGCATTTTTGGCATCCTTCTTGTCCCTTGTGAAAATCCCTCTGATTCGAACTCTTGCCCAAAACATAGGATTTTCCTTCTCACAAGAACGACTATCTCAAGGGACGACGGGGGTCAAGGGGGCTTGCCCCCTTGTGGCTTCCCTGCGCCACTGAAATTCACTGAAAAACAGCTGAAATCGGCTGAGAAATCTCATAGAAAAACTAAAAATTTTCCCTGTGCAAATCGGGTGTCGGCTGACTCTCTGATTGGCTGTCGGAACCATCATCTCGTCCGCTGAATCGGCTCCCAAACCGATCTCGCAGCCGCAAAATCGGCTCCTCAGAAGCTCTAACCTTCCGCAATGTCGGCTCCTTGGAAGCTCTAACCTTCCACAACGACGGCTCTCCGGGAGTTTCAACCCTTCTGCAACTGCGGCTCCCCGGAAGCTCCAACCTTCCGACGTATTGGCTGAATTCACATCGGATGCTGAACCGCTTTTCATCCACAATGACGAATGTCTACTTCATCAACTCTTTTGATCAGCGAACTATCTTTGAGCCTTAACCCTTTTTGATGTGTCGGCGATCGAGGGAATCTCCCATCAGAAGACTTAACCGTTTGGGCTTCCGCAACGGCGGACAGAAACTTCATCAGTTCGCCCGCAACGGCGAACGCCCACTTCGCTAGCCCTTCCGATTTGCACTTACGTCGGACGTCGGTGGACTCTCGGAACATCGGACGTCGGACAACTCTCCCTTCCAATTTCTCCAACACTTAGCCAAATTTTTGATTTTCCAAAATTTCTTCTTCGTCGGCAATCAGACGACTCTCGCATCGGATGCAGGATTGCTTCGCCATCCGCAACGGCGGATGGAAGACTTTACCAATCCTTCCGCAACGGTGGAAGTTCACTTCGTTCAATGGCCCGGCCGTTCCATACTTAGCCGAATTTTTGAAATTTTTTTCTGCGGTGTCGGCGATCGGACGAATCTCAAGTCGGATGCGGGATTGCTTTGCCGGCCGCAACGGCGGCACTTCCAGAATTCTTCCGCAACGGTCGGAGGTTAACTTGGTGAACCCTTCCGCAACGGTCGGACGGGAAACTTCACCCATTCGCCTGCAACGGCGGACATTAACTTTGCCATCCCCTCCGCAACGACGGAATTCCACTTCCTCCAGTGGTCCGACTACTCACACTTAGACCGTTTTTCTGAATTTGTTTGCTCACTGCTGTTCTGCTGGACAGAGAAGGTAATTCTACCTTCTATCATTGCACCTTCTTGGCCCATAGATGCCCATTGCTACAACTCAGAGCTATGATACCACTCTGTCATGTCCCCATGCCTCCGACCGGCGAAGAGGACGCGACGAACACATCAACACAACTGGGCAAACCGCCCCATGAACATTGACAGAAATCAAATGCCGAAATTAAAGCTTGCAAGCATACACAGATGCATAGTCTTTATTCATACAGCGGAAGCAAACACAAATACATTCCAGCATTTAACATCAATATAATTTATAGAGATGAAATAATAGCAGCACTTATCTTTCGATTAAGAACTTGCCCGCAACCAGCTATGTCGCCGCAAGGTTCCACCCAACCATAGGCCAGCTTGCTCATCAATCTCTCTGCAATGCTGCCACCCCTGAGCTGGGCATGATTCCTCAAGGACAAAGGGGACAATGCAGGCTTACACATAGCCAAGGGGACACAATACAGTAGGCAAGCACCATTGGGTTTATCAGGCTGTCCACAAATCATCCAAGCCAACGCAGCCCCAAAGGCCAACCACTGCACACACGCAGCAACAATCTCTTCACAGCTCCTGTGAAGAAACAAGGCAACCAGGGATAATCCCCAAATAGAAGATGAGGACGGCTCAAGTCCACAGGTAAACACGGAGTTGTTCTTGGCCCTATCGTGGCCAAAACAACTCAGCAGCAACAGCCCACCAAACACAGGGAAGATAACAGTCCCCAAACGTCTTGGGAAAAACACAACAACAACCCAAATCGTGGGTTAAACCAATAGTTCATCTAAGGCAATTGAGCCACGGGAAGACTCACACAAACCACGCTGGAAACAAATTTACAGACTCCCATCCTGGGCGTGGGTAATAATCAACGCAGAACCCACAATTCGACCCATGGGGAAAAGATTCAACCACTCCATTCACCAATCCGTAGAGGAAAACAACGTGGGTAAAACCCAGGAAATTCCTGTGCGCGAAAATGAGAAACGGGAGGGAAATTCTCTGCGTGAGAATGCACAGCAGTCGGGAGGACGCGAATTGCAAGTGCCCTGAGCATTTAGCAACTCGTGAAGAGGAAGAAAATGCCTGCGTGAGACCAAAATCGCCCAGAGCTTGTGCGTGAGGAGGATCTAGAAACAAAACCGTGGTGAGAGTGAACTGACCAGGGAAGAGTGCGTGAGGGAGAAGAATGGGCAGACGTGGGTGGAGTGAGCAAGTGGGTAAGGCTGAGAGCTTGCCACAACCACCACCACTTCAGTAATAACTCCCCCAACCACCAGCTGAAGAATTAAAGAGGTTTACAAGGGAAGATGTAAAATCAACAAGGTGACAAAACATGGGTTTTTCCCTCATAAACCAATGTTTGACATCCCCCACCCCTTATCCTTTGGAGCCATGCCCTTTTCATTCAATGTTGCACTGCCGTAGCTGGTTTTGGTTTATTTCAATTGATGTGCAGGTTTACATGATGCCGAATTATAATGTGCCTTATAGCACGACATATCACCGACAATTATCCCCATTGCTGAAACATACACAACAAAATCGATGGTGGGGATTTTGCCTTGAGCTCCTCACCACGATTAATTACAATATATACATCATGCAAACGGGGTCGAAACCGGGGACATCACAAGTGATGACAAGATTTCCAAATTTTGTTTTACAGTCCATGTTTAAGGGAGGATTTTCCCACTGGGTTTTTGCCTCTTTCCTTGGTTAAATGGACATGCAGTATGTAAAGGGTGACTAAGCCTTGTTGCTAGGCCCTATAATTTTCTGATATATTCCTCATAATTCAGGCTTAAGGGGGGGTGTTAGAATAATCAACCCATAGTTAGCTACCTTAGACATTAATTAATCCATTTTTGTCTTATTTGCCTAGTTTCCATATTCCACCTTATGCAAGTTGTCATCTACACATCCATAGTGGTCAAACATGCTAATTTTGAGAGCACTTGGGAAACCTCCTAGAATCAAATCTGTTTTATTCCTAGCCTCCCTAGCGCATGTCTGCCTTTTCTGCTTTATTGCCTGCTTTTTCAGTGTTTTAAGGCAATTGGGAAAGTTTGACTAGGTGAAGTTAACTTGTTTTTTTTCCTCCACATACTCCACTCTTTTCTCCTATGAAAAGCATGTATGAGTTGTCCTTCCATGCACTATTAGCTTGCCTAATTTATTTTCCCAATTCGTGAGCTCCTAGATAGTTTTGGAAACTGCTTTATGCACCTATGGGGGATTTGCTTAGATTTAGTAAGCCTTCTTTTGAATAGATTCAAATGGAATCTTCATGCATTCGAATACCTCATGTAATTATTTATTTTGGTAGCCTATGACTTCACATAATTGGCTATTGTACACTTATTCAATACAGTTTAGTGTTCAGCTCCATATTCAGTCTTTTTTGTGAGTAATTTTGCATGTGTAATTGGCAATTGATGTGAGTGTAATTGTTCTAACACTGGGTTCAATTTCCATATTTTTTGACATATTAAGGTCAGGTTCTTTGGGTTTATCTTTTTCATCACTGTGTATTTTGTCTAGAAAAATGTTCCTTAATTCCTCTAGTGCTTTCAATATACGTTCATTATCCTTTCTGACTCTTTTTAATTCTACTCTCAATTCTTTAACAGTTCGTTGTAACTCAGATGTGCTGTCATTTCTACTTTCATTTAGATGAACCTATAATTCCCCATCCCTTAGGTTTCCCTGTTCATTGTTGACTGGATTTATAGGATGATATTCTTCTTCCGCATACATTCCAACATCTACCATAATTTCCTGCAAAAATGAATTTATCCTTCTCTTCCTATTTTGCAAGAGAATCAAACCACAATAAATAAAATTAGTTTTCTGGTTTATCATTTTCAGTGTTGGGCTTGTTCAAGACAAGTGTTGTAACAATGCTCTGATACCATTATGTCAAACACCACTAATTTCCAAAATGAAAAAAACTTTCTGATATGCAAATAAATACTTTTATACCGAAGAAAAATGCAATATTGTTTGCACCATAAACACCATGCGTTTCACTGTAATTAGTATCTAATATTGGTTTCTTAGTGACCCTGACAGGTTATACTCTATGTGGATGTTGGCAAGGTCATTGGGAGGATGGCATCATACGTGAAAGTGATGTTTTTTATACTCTTTATATTTATTTTATTACATTTATTCTAGTAGGGGTTGTTTATCCCTAAGGCTAAGTCTAGGCCCTAGGGTTCAATCCCTAGATATTGGGATGATGATAGCATGGGTTTGTAACAAGAATAATAAGGGGGGAAGGGATTATGGTGTTAACAAACCTGAGGCATATCCAAAGTTTGGCATGAAAAATATAATATAAACACCCACAATATAACCATCGTCTTTTGTGTAATGTAAAGTTATATGCATTATAAATCATATGTTAAAGGGTTAGGATATATGATAACCATATCCTAAGTTTTATATATGGCAATTATTTCATTGAAATGTTAATATATTAAAGGTTTGGTCATGTGATAAGATTATAATTGGTTTATACTATAGTTGACCTTCACAATAAAGTTTTTTTCTAGCTACGAGTTGGAAGTGCATCCATGCCTTTAAGGATTGATGGAGATTCAATATTATCCATCCACTTGTGCAACATGATGGAGTGATTTTTTTTAGGGTTTAATGTGTCTTTTTCGTCTTTGAATGCTTCATTTCACCATTGAATTGTTTTGTGAGCTCTTTCGAACCGAGGCTCTACCTCTCGTAACAGACCTGTAAGGTTTTTTGCATGCAAATTCTTACAAGTTGTTACTGACATCATTAATGTTTGTTCCTCGGTTGTAATGGAGGATTCCTCGATGTTGATTCCTTTCAATAGTCACATCTTTGTTTATTTTTGCGAATCGAAATCAGACCACCTTCTTCGGCCATGCAACTTTGTTTAACTAGGTAAAATCATCCTATCTCTGAAATTGATTTGTTAATATGTTTTTTGTGAACTCTTAGTTCATAATGAATCACTGGTTTATTTATTTTTCTTGCAGGAAGAGGAGGGATAAGGGATTCGAGGAGGATCCAAACTGTGGCCCTCTATGCATCCAACCAAGGTGAGGGAAAAGAATAAACTTAGTCATTTATACTGCAATATCCCTCTCAAATGACTCTGAACATTTTGTAATTTCTTAATGTATTTATTCTCTTGTGAGGATCTCAAGGCCAAGGCTCGACCAATAGAACCTTGTATATGATTTCCTAATTCATGGACTTGGGTGGCTTAAAGACATGAGTGCAACTTCATACAGACAATTGAGTCCACTAGGAGGATAGACTAGTGGTTGACAACACCTAGGGGGCCTAGTTCTCCATGGCCTAAATGTTGTGGCATAGGGAATCTCGCTACGATGTTTATTGGAGGGTTTGGTAGTCACCAAATCGGGTAAGAGCGACATTAAAACCAGTATAAAACACATATATCACAAATATAATATGTGCAAAAAACATAAATATATATAGGTATATATATATTATCCTTTGCTTAAATTGGATAAATAAATACAACTTGTACAGGTAAATATATATATATATTCATATAGTTTTTAGAAGGCATCTTACGGTAAAAAGAAATTATATATATATTATGTATAATTGGGGAACTATATATATGCATATATATTATCACGAATACATATTTGTGATAGAACAAGAATACCATATTAAAATGGGGTATTGAATTTACCTCGCGGGAGAGACCGATTTCGGAACCATTTCTGGCTGTATAGCCATAAATTTTGATGGTGTCATTTAAACTCCCTTGATTTTGAGAGATGTTGAATCGGGAGATTTTATTTTTACCCTGAACAAATCGGAACCATTTGTGGAGACATTACGGGGCATGCATGAGCGTTGATAGAGGTGGTAAGGTTTTCACCAAGATTTATATACATTCCAGATCGTGAGAAAAGGGGAAGCTCCGTTTGGTCATGGAAAAGAAGAGAGAAATATTTGCGCTCCCTACGAGGAATGATTTCAGGATTCCAAAAAGGAAACTGGGTGTTAAGACTCCCTGCAACTTTGCATGGGCTTTCTATCATGCCATTTATCCCATTCCGTCCTTGAGAGGAGACAAAATAGGTCATTTGGTGTTGTTTGATTTAGAATTTGGGATTGTAAGGATGAGTTTGAGTCAAATGGTGATGAGTAGAGATTATTCCTCCATGGCATTGAGAAGGAATTATTGGGCTTACTACAACATCTCCTCTTTCACAAAACCTAACTCTGCACCTGCACCTGCACTGATTTCGCATTTATTTAGGGTAGCAAAGAACTATTTCTTCAGAATCGCAAGTTAAAGAGATACATGTTATGGTTCCTATTCGAATGTATGGAGTAGCTGGAAATTATGGCTCTGCCCTTTATGTCTTTGCTGTGAAAGCTAACATATTGGATAGTGTTGAATCGGAGGTCAAAACCCTTATGGAGGCTTATAACAACAATCCAAGTTTTTGAAAATTCATCAACGAATTCTCTGTGCCGAGAGATACCAAACTAAAGGTCGTGCAAGAAATCTTCGAGGAGTCCAGCTTTTCAGACATAACAAAGAACTTCTTGGTTGTTGCAGCTGATCTTGGCAGATCGAGGCAACTTGAGAGCATTGCAAATGCATTCACTCACCTGGCATTGGATCACAAAGGGGAAGTACATGTTGTCACGACCATTGTGATTGAGTTTGGTGAGCGCCCAGTCCAGTGCATTCTTAACCACGAATAGAGTGGAAATCCGAACCAGGATATTGGATTTCCTGTAAGTATTGATCAAGGTATGGCACGCCAAGGATGAAGGTAATTTTTTTATGATGATGATTATGATATAGGGTATAGAAGAATCTATGCATCTAAATCTGGTTTATATATTTTTTATGTGCTTGTTGAAAAGAATATTTACATCTCGGCTCTTAATGAGGGGATTTTCTGCATTTGGATCTTAGATTTGCTTTCTGAACTAGAACCCCATAGATCTGAAATTATAGCTCGCTTCCATCCGAAATTCCAATGTTTCTTTTTCCACAGTCATTGATAAGAATTGAGATTTCAGCATCTAGACCTGGAAAATTTATGTTCACTGGCCTTTGTTTAAGCCTGGATCTAAGTCCCCCATATCTTATTATTGGCTATATCTCAGAAAGATTGTGTTCCCTTAACCATGTTGGGTCCTTTCTTCCATTGTGATCTAGATTTATGACTGGCTGTGTATTTGACAGAGTAGGGTATAGTAGATGAATGCTAAAAGAATTTCAACATAATCATTCTAACAAGTTATTTTTTTTCCTAATTGTTCAATTAGGACCCACTTTGGGATGACTGATATGTTTGACAAAATGCATTAAGTATTCTCTGCCACGTTATATTGAAGGTAAAGTAGTTTTGCAAACTGCCTCACGAGGTATTTCTAAGTAATCAAGAGACTTCAAAATCTGTTTGGATCATTTTAATTTAACTTACAGGATTCTCCGAGAACTAGAAGTTAAAAACATAGAAGAATTGGAGGTTAGACTTAATGCAACCTAACTACTAGCTAGAAGTTACCTTTAATGATTTTATGTCTTCTCTGTACTTATTTGAGGGAGGAGAATGAGGAATTATGTGAGCCATAGAGATGCAGTGAGAATGAATAAATTCCAAATGTTTTGACGCTCCATGGAAGATAGTTTATCACACTCAAATAATGCATTTTACATACCCAATATACTTTTTATCAACTTGTTCAAGGGCCCTCGAGTGTTATGAGTCCCTGTTTCCTGAAATCATGTGGAGTGTTATCATTCAAGGAAGTATTATGTACATATTTGTGCCATTGAGACTTGAGGTAAGGAAAAGGCCTTCAATAGGGAATTTGGTACTCTGAAAATGTCTCTCTGCAAAGAGACTTGAGGTAAGGAAAAGGGAAATGTATGTGCCATAGCATTGTAAATTTCTTCTCTTCGATCAATCAATAAAAGGGACCAATAAACTTGGTGGATGTAGCCTCTTTGACGAGGTGAACCACGTATCTTGATGTATCCTCTTTGTTTTTGCTTTATGTTGCTTATGCACCTTTTAACAATGATGTCTAATGTATGGGGTACTACAACTGTTTTATGCTACATTTGCAAAATTTGGTATAAGGCGTTAAAGAAACATATTTTATGGTTTTCAAAAGGAGGAACAAATTGACCCTCCTCCCACTCAACTTACAACGAGGTAGCTCAGGTATGTTACATTGTTTCAATAATGCTTCATAACGTGTTTGGGTCATATATTATCATTCACAGATCTTATCTAGATGATCTGATTGAGGGATTTTCTATTACTGTATAAAGTGAAAGAATATTGGTTACTCATGGTAAAGATGTAAACATAGACTATTGTAGAATAAAGGTTGAAGTTAATTACCTAGTGTATTAAGTAAGAAGGACAGTAAGAGGAAATAATGAATGGTTGATTTTTAATTTGTAATGACTGATGTTTATTTATATCCTACATATTTTTAGATATTGATGTTCGATGCTGGTAATGGTCAATGTCATTGATTTGTTTGGACATACCTTTTGTAATGCCATGTAAAATCTACCACTAACAGGATTGAATCATTTTGTAGTAACTAAAAACAAAAATTTTACCCCTTTTTACATGCAAATGGCATTAAGGTACTAAGAGGTATTCTACATATGGTATCAGAGAGAGAGTTGAAACACTTGGGCCTATTTGGGCTCAAAATGGTCCTACATGTTTTGTTCGAAACTAATGATTGAGTTTTGCCTTTTGATAACAGGAATCAACAAGTATACACTGTTCCGCAATGCAGGTACCATAAGATATACCAAACGCAGATATTTTTGACCTTGTAGTTGTGTAGGAGAAGGTGGAACATTTTTCTCAAAATCACAACAAGGATGGCCCATTACCTTTTCCAGTTCAAGGTCAGGACCGATGATGTAAGTACACAGGTATTTGGTTAAATTCCTTGATTACTTCCGAATAGGTTTACGAATGGCTAAGATGATTTTTTCGTCTCTATTTGTGTCGCGCCAATAAATTTTAATGAAGTACATAAGTCTCCTTAGAAAAAATCATGGTAGATGAAGGTACTATAGTAATATCTGTCTTGAATAGTAATTTTGAATTGCTGAAAAGTGACCTTTGAAACTTACATGCATAGTTGAACCCGCTACTAATGACTTTGGTATATAAAGGATTCTTAGAACTACAAGGTTGAAAATTTGTAATAGGTATCTTTGAAAACCGTCGAACAATTGTTGTTAAGGACTAGTGGGAAAGGGTTACGTCACTAACAATAAAATATAGGATTGCTAAGGATCTAATGAGAATTGAATTTGATTTAAGGTCATCTAGACCTAATTTGGGGTTCATTATTGTAATAAATAAATGTAAGTGGCTCATGAGAGTATACTCCAAAGTCTTAGAGGCATTTGATTATATATATGTATGGATATATAACCTACCTAAAAGATAGCCATTAAAGGGAACTTGATAGTTGATCATTTAGGAGAGACTGTGTTACCCTTAAAAACCTCTCTAAAAGATTAGCCACAAAACTATCATGTATAGTAAAATGGTTTAAGCAAAAGGTAAGTAATGCTAAAGTAGTAGCCATGCCGAAACATATGTTGCAAAAAGAAAAAATAGAATGCTTATGAAATTGGACCATAATACAGCTACGGTAAATAGCATGATGTGTTGTGCCTAATATTTCTGGTCGTGTAGAAGGAGTATGCCTATATGAAGGCTCCCCTTTAATGAACTAGAATAATTGTAAGATGATGACGTAAGTAGTTGAGGTGTGAGATTATGGTAAGCAGTTATGTGTACCTTGGATTACTGATGTTATTAGAATTCCCATGTCACTAGCATTACCACTCATGAATGTGGAATATCCCTTCACTAGTAATTATCCAAATATAGCTGAGCAAGGATATCTAAAGATATTGATATTGAATTTTGTATAATGTTATATGCTAACCTTGCAGGACATGCTAAGAACACTATCAGTTGGAATTGACTATAGTAAGAACATTCACCGCCTCAAAGAAGGTTAAGAATGGGTGATTATAAGTTGTCGAATTTGAGTTTTTATAAACCAAGTATTAACAGTGGATGATGTTTTTTATAGGATGTTGTTTATACAATGACATTGCAGGCTCCACTTAGATTATGACCACTATTACAATCGATGTATACTATGGTATATAAATCTGCCTACATGTATAAATTGCGCTCACTTGCTCAGAATAGGTGAGTAATTTTTTTTCTAGATGAATTACAAGGTTGTATAACTCATGAATAATAATTAAAATTGCTTCAACTTATTAAATTCTAATGATTAATTTATGAAATTTTGGGTTATCAACAGATGCTTGACTAAACCATGTAGCTGATTCACAAATTGGGACAATGATAGTAAAATTCATACAAAGCACCAAGGAGTGTGCATTATGAATAGTCAAAGTTGAAATTGAATGCTGCGAGAGCACAATGGTGTTAGGAAAGTGATTGCCACGTGAGAACATTGGTGTTAGGCATATATGCTGTAGGAGCACAATGGTGTTAGGCAAGTGATTTCCACGTGAGCACATTGGTGTTAGGCATATGGTGTGGAAAGAATAAGACCTAGGCAAGACTAGACATCTAGAAGATAGAACGATGTTTGATGTCACTGAGGAGAAATTTTTTAACTAGTGGTTAAAAGGGAGAGTAACCTCAGAAATTGTCATAAGTCCACACCAAAATGGAAAAAGGAACTCAAGGGAGTTTGGAAAAACTTAACGAACGTAAAAACATGTTAAACGAATTTCCAAGACCGTTACATGCTTCATGTGTAACGTCAAGAAAGGATTTCCTTAGGTAGAGGATGACATAACTATCCAAAGGTTGGAGATAAAACAAACACCCAAAGGATAGTAATTATGTTTTATTGATGGATAAATTGAGTAATATGACACCAATGAAAACTAGAAAATCGCAGGTTGTCACACTGAAAAAGGATCTATGGTTTATGTCTTAAGTTAAATTATAATTTTGGACGTGATGTACTGAAGAAAATTGGGCTAGACCTGAAATTGTGGCAGGGAATTACAGGTCTTGAATGATGGGGACTTAAGAAGTACTAAAAGATCTCCAGGGGTTCAAAATGAAGAGATAAAAAGAAGAAAAGATGACAAAATAGAAGAAGGAAAGTAGGTCAAGGAAAACGCTGGAACACTAAGGACGGTGTTATCTTAAGGGGGGGAGGATGTAATATCCCTCTCAAATGACTCTGAACATTTTGTAATTTCTTAATGTATTTTTTCTCTGGTGAGGAGCTCAAGGCCAAGGCCCCACCAGCAGAACCTTGTATGTGATTTCCTAAGTCATGGACTTGGGTGGCTTAAATACATGAGTGCAACTTCATATGGACAACCAAGTCCACTCGGAGGAGAGACTAGTGGTTGACAACACCTAGGGGGCCTAGTTCCCCATGACCTAAATGTTGTGGCATAAGGAAGCTGGCTACGATGTTTATTGGTGGGTTTCGTAGACACCAATTTGGGTAAGAGC
Source organism: Pseudotsuga menziesii (assembly GCA_001517045.1). NCBI lineage: Eukaryota > Viridiplantae > Streptophyta > Pinopsida > Pinales > Pinaceae > Pseudotsuga > Pseudotsuga menziesii. The sequence continues at coordinate 209,484 of LPNX010285286.1, forward strand.
GACATTAAAACCAATATAAAACACATATATCACAAATATAATATGTGCAAATAACATAAATATATATATATATATATATATATATATATATATATTATCCATGGCTTAAATTGGATAAAGAAATACAACGTGTACAGGTAATTATATATATATATATATATATATATATATATATATATATATTCATGTAGTTTTGAGAAGGCATTTTATGGGAAAAATAAATTATATATACTTGGGGAACTATATATATGCATATATATTATCACGAATACATACTTGTGATAGAACGAGAATACCATATTAAAATGGGGTATTGAATTTACCTCATGGGATAGACCGATTACGGAACCATTTCTGGCTGTATAGCCATAAATTTTGATGGTTTCATTTAAACTCCCTTGATTTTAAGAGAAATTGAACTGCAAGCTTTTATTTTTACCCTGAAAAAACTGACATCGTTTGTGGAGACGTTACAGGGCATGCATGAGCATTAATAGAGGCATTAGGGTTTTCACCAAGATTTATATACATTCAAGATCATGAGAAAAGGGAAAGATCCTTTTGGTCATGGAAAAGAGGAGAAAAATATTTGCACTCCCTACAAGGAATGATTTCAGGATTCCAAAAAGGAATCCGGGTGTTAGGGCTCCCTATAACTTTGTGTGGGCATTGTATCGCCCCATTTATCCCATTCAGTCCCTGAGAGGAGACAAAATAGGTCATTCGGTGTTGTTTGATTTAGAATTTGGGATTGCAAGGATGAGTTTGAGTCGGATGGTGCTAAGCAGAGCTTATCCCTCCACGACATTAACAAGGAATTTTCGGGCTTACTCCAACATATCCTCTTTCACAAAACCTAACTCTGCACCTACACCTGCACTGATTTTGCCTTTATTTACGGTATCAAGGAACTATTTCGTGGACTCCCAGGTTAAAGAGATACATGTTACAGTTCCTATTCTGATGTATGGAGTAGCTGGAAATTATTCCTTTGCCCTTTATGCGTCTACTGTGAAAGCTAACATATTGGATAGTGTTGAATCGGAGCTCAAAACCCTTATGGAGGCTTATAACAACAATCCAAGTTTTGAAATTTCATCAAGGACTTGTCTGTGCCGAGAGATACCAAACTAAAGACCGTGCAAGAAATCTTCAAGGAGTCCATCTTTTTAGACATAACTAAGAACTTCTTGGTCGTTGCAGCTAATCTTGGCATATTGAGACAACTTGAGAGCATTGCAAATGCATTCACTCGCCTGACATTGGCTCACAAAGGGGAAGTACATGATGTCGCGACCATTCTGATTGAGGTTGATGAGAGCCTAGTCCAGTGCATTATGACCCACGCATCGAGTGGAAATACGAGCCAGGCTATCGAATTTCCTATAAGTATTGATCGAGGTATGGCACGCCAAGGATGAAGGTAATTTTTTTATGATGATGATTATGATATAGGGTATAGAAGAATCCATGCATCTAAATCTGGTTTATATATTTTTTATGTGCCTGTTGAAGAGAATATTTACATCTCGACTCTTAATGAGGGGATTTTCTGCATTTGGATCTTAGATTTTCTTTCTGAACTAGAACGCCATGGGTCTAAGCTTATTGCTCGCTTCCATATGAAATGCCAATGTTTCTTTTTCCACAGTCATTGATAAGAATTGAGATTTCAGCTTCTAGACCTGGAAAATTTATGTTCACTAGCATTTGTTTAAGCTTGGATCTAAGTCCCCCATATCTTATTGTCGGCTATAGCTTGGAAATCTTGTGTTCCCTTAACCACGTTGGGTCCTTTCTTCTATTGCGATATGGATTTATGCCTAGCTGTGCATTTGATGGAGTAGGGTATAGTAGATGAATGCTGAAAGAATTTCAACGTAGTCATTCTAACAAGTTATTGTTTTCCCTAATTGTTAAATTAGGACCCACTTTGGGTTGACTGATATGTTTGATAAAATGCATTAAGTATTCTCTGCCACGTTATATTGAAGGTAAAGTAGTTTTGCAAACTACCTCACGAGGTATTTCTATGTAATCAAGAGACTTCAAAATCTGTTTCGATAATTTTAATTTATCTTATAGGCTTGTTCGAGAACCAGAAGTTAAAAACATAGAAGAATTGGAGGTTAGACTTAATGCAACCTAACTACTAGCTAGAAGTTATCTTTACTGATTTTATGTCTTCTTTGTACTTATTTGAGGGAGGAGATTGAGGAATTCTGTGAGCCGTAGAGATGTAGTGAGAATGAATAAATTCCAAATGTTTTGACGCTCCATGGAAGATATTTTATCGCACTCAAATAATGCATTTTACATACCCAATATACTTTTTATGAACTTGTTCAAGAGCCCTTGATTGTTATGAGTCCCTGTTGCCTGAAATCATGTGGAGTGTTATCATTCAAGGAAGTATTATGTACATATTTGTGCCATTGAGACTTGAGGTAAGGAAAAGGCCTTCAATACGGAATTTGGTACGCTGAAAATGTCTCTCTGTGAAGAGACTGGAGTTAAGGAAAAGGGCAATGTATGTGTCACAACATTGTAAATTTCTTCTCTTCGATCAATCAATAAAAGGGACCAATAAACTTGGTGGACGTAGCCACGTGGACGAGTTGAACCACGTATCCTCATGTCTACCCTTTGTTTTTGCTTTATGTTGGTTATCCACCTTTTAAAAATGATGTCTAATGTATGGGGTACTACAAATGTTCTATGCTACATTTGCTAAATTTGGTATAAGGCGTTAACAAAACATATTTTATGGTTTTCAAAAGGTGGAACAAATTTACCCACCTGCCACTCAACTTACAACGAGGTAGCTTAGGTATGTTACATTGTTTCAATAATGCTTCATAACACATTTGGGTCATATATTATCATTCACAGATCTTATCTAGATGATCCAGTTGAGGGATTTTATATTACTGTTTAAAGTCAAAGAAGATTGGTTACTCATGCCAGTAAAGATGTAAGCACAAACTATTGTAGAATAAAGGTTGAAGTTAATTACCTAGTGTATTAAGTAAGAAGGACAATAAAAGGAAGGAATGAATGGTTGATTTTTAATTCGTAATGACTCATGCTGAATTATATCCTACATATTTTTAGATATTGATGTTCGATGCTTGTAATGGTCAATGTCATTGATTTTTTTGGACATACTTTTTGTAATGCCATGTAAAATATGCCACTAACAGGATTGAATCATTTTGTTGTAACTAAAAACAAAAATGTTACCCCTTTTTACACGCAAATGGCATTAAGGCACTAAGAGGTATTCTACATATACTTTCAATTTTCAGAATTAAAACAATGTAATTTTAAATGTGAATGTGGATGTTTACAGGTTTGGGGAAGCCGAGGAGGATGGAGATAGGGTCACCTCCTCCAAGACCGCATCCTAAAACACTTAGGTGACTAGAACACCCTCAACTTTAGTTATTTACTATTTAAAAATCAGATTTGGTTAGTTAGTTTTCTTAGTTTCCTAGGTTTTAGGTGGCTCTTGGCTCAGATTCGTGGCCATGAAGGAAATGCAGGATTCCACCTCCTTAGCAAGATATGTTTTTTATGTGAACTTGAGTTTAACCCTTGTGGGTTTATAATCTACCGTACGAACAGCTTCACAGCCTCTCAATTCCAACGTTTTCTTTTAAAACTTTCTCGTGTGTATTATCATTGGATTAAAATAAATCACGGGTCACATCCTCTATGGGATTACCACAACTTAGGGCCAACGTCGGTTTCAAGAACTGTTTACGGGTTACAGTATTTGAAATAGTGGATGAAATCTTCGATGGAATTACAACCACTCGGTTTCAAACCCTCTTTGTTTAATTTTGACATAAATAAATTATGTGACCCCCTTCATATGTGCTTGATTCTTGTTTATGATAGTTAAATACGATACTTGTCATGAATTTTAATAAATAAACTACAAACACTCTAGGGTCTATTATATTCCATCATTTTATTTTTGGTTATTTGAAATGATAAATCATGTCACTATTTATGTTTTTACAATGGTTGTCTTAAAAGATAGCTCTCATCGTGAATTTGATTTTGGCAATGGCTTCCATCTAACAATAGTCTTAGCACCACGTATTGGATGTTTTGAATGATTCATTGTTTTATAAAATATTTCTATCCTGTAGATTAGATTCTTTTTATAAAAAGGATTGAGCTTCGGGTATTGTTACCCATATGATGAGGCTATGTAAAAATGAGATTGAGTCATGAAAAAATTGCAATGATTGTAAAAATATTTGTAGATCTTAATTTTAAATATGTAGATTTGTTTTTAAATAAAGTCTATCCCTTTGGTCAAATACCCATAAGGTCACGCTGGCCCATAAAAGATCTGGATTTGTAGGCAAAACATGAGGCTAAGGCAAACCATGAGTCTATAATATATAGTTATGAACTTGTGTTTATTAGTCTCGGTTAAAATATAAAGAAATTTTTATTTTAAACTCTTTTGATCTCGATCTTGCTAATCTCTAATCTCTATCTATATTGGGGTTTTTAATGTACTGATATGTTTTATGGATAAATAAAAGTAATTTATGGTTCTTTGAATGATAGTTTAAGCAAAGGAATAATCTGTTGTGTTGTTCCATTTAATTTTGATTTGAATAATTCTCCATGAGTTTGTTATAATAAATTTTTTTATGTGTATCACTAAAAAGGGAACTAGATAACTTTCTTTAAGTACAATTCTAGTTTTAGTTATTCTATTCTAAAATTTATGTAAAAATCCCTGAGCCTATTGGCTGAACTGCAACAACAAAATCAACTTAATGTGTCATCTCTTACATTATCAAATTAATTGCCCGTCTGCTCCTATCTTCCTACTTGCTAAATGGACCTACTATTATATAGCATTTTGGTGAGGACACATTTATGAGCCTTTTTCTCTTTAGCACTCCACAAGGAGTTGTCATGCGATTTTGAGGAAGATTGCTCATACATATTGAGTTATCTGTAAAATACCCCAAACACTAGTCGTAGGTCCTTGGACAATATGATGTAAATTTTTCCTTTTGCAAAATATTTAAGCATGTCAATATTGTTAGACCAATGCATATTAACTTGTCAATAACAACCTAAATCTTATCAAAGCTTGTAGATCAAATAATGATATCTACTCAAAGTGTGAATATTTAACAATCAATAGTTCAAGGTTACAATAAAATGGAGACTATTTCCACAAACCTCATAAGGTTGAAGCCATTCTAAAATGGTATAAATGAAAATAATAAAATCATTTTAACTTACCCACATTCACCTTATGTCGCAGCACCTATCAATACATTTCAATATATAAGGCACAGATTTAAGTATCTACGATCATAAAAACTTCTAACAAATGTATAACATGTATAATAGTAAAAAGGTTCCTACTCATAACATGAGTACATTTATAGAAACATTCCACCAATCTGCCCTTCGAGAGTGATGATAATCCTGGTAACTTGCTTCTGTAACTACCCTAAGGATCATGTTAAATATACCTCAAATCTACAAAAATATGAATAAATTAACAACATTACCTATTATGAGGGTAACATGATGAAATACATTCCTTAATAAAACAAACATTATAGTTACTTCCAAATCTAAGTAAAAACAGAGTGACTAAAAACGTCCCATGACTTTGCCACCCAACCATTGGCTCTATTTGGCATAGGTTTTTCCTCCTACAACCATGCCTGAGCTGGGCAACGAATCCACCAAGGTTCAGAGGCCATTAATTCATTTGCAAGTATTTTTGTGACAAAGTATAATCCTCGTTTTTTAGAGCTATAAGTAAGTATGATTATACACATATTTCACATAAATGTTTCAGCCCTAAATTCTTTTTATCAAATTAATACATTTATACTTTAGAGATAATCATATCTCTGCATGCATGGAAAATACATATATAAATTCCTTATATATATTAAAACAACTCATAATCCTATCCCAACTTTGGATAAGGGGTTTCGACCTCCAACCAGCTACAACCCTTAATCCTAAATGATAATATGAGTATATATGTTTAAAATTCACCTTATTTCATCATAATACAACATATTAAATATGGTTATTGTTAGTATTATCTAAACACCATATTAGTTTATCAAATAATAAAGAAATCTTATCTTTAACATTGCCAATGGTCGAAACTCATGAGGGTTAAACTGAATCACACACGTTCCTATATATAACATAGTGAGAAACACATAAATGTAGGATATGCATTGCTCAACTGACCGAAAGGCTCAATATTACTTATTATATAACATGTACAAAATGACAGTGTGAAATGGTGTAAATTTTATTATTTATTCTAATATATCACACAGATAAAATAGCGAAGGCCTTTTTGTAATGAACAATGGTATAGGTAAAAGAAATAAAAGGATTTTCTACAAGCAACACTGGTACAGTCAATAATGAAGTGGTCCCATTTCACATTATCTAAGATTATCGAAAAAGCCACTAATGAACATTGGTAAGATACTATGGAAGTGTTAGCGCAGGTAGACGGCCTGGTTGAAACTTGTCCCACTAAGGTCTCACTATTGAGTCAGTGAGTAAAATAATGTATTTTACCATATAGCACAGGCTTGAGGGTCAATTCACGTCCAAGGAGCTTGGTCAATTGGTATCCAAGGAGCGTGATGATAGACATTAGTTACATTTTATACTCATATCACCAATTCAACAAGGTGAGAAATCTCGAATATACCATTACTAGACTTGAAAGAAAACTCTTTATTAGATCATTGAAAACCAACTATATTGGACTCATTGTATGTGTCAATAATCCCGTGGGTTTCTTGGATCCAGTCAACAAACACATGACAAATCGCACGAATCCTCACAATTGAAAATCTCAGCTTAGAGAAACTCAATAGAGTTCATGTCCAAACCGTCCCAAACAAAATAAAAGCAAAACATAGTCTTCGCATAAAGGCAATGAAGTTCAGAATCAAAATATTCTCCACCAGTGAAAAAAAAACAAATCGCATGGACCACCATTTAAAAATCGCAGTTTTAAAACCAAGCGATGGAGCCTAGATAGACAACAATAAAAATGCACCCAATTTGGAATAAATATGCTCATATTTGCGACTATGTGTAAGGTGAATACAACCAACACGTTGGTAGCCAGGTCGCTTGCAGATCTAGAATTTGATTTATCAGCACAAGTGAATGAAAGCACTGATAGCCATCTAAAATTTATCTAAAATAGCAGTAAAACAAAAACCAATATCACTAGAATGTAAATCGGTAACACCACAAGGACATTCACTGCTTTCAACTAGGATCTGACATTTAAATATGCAAGATCAAGGGTCTTTGAATTCTAGAGTTTGGTCTGTCATAGAAATAAAATAGAGATCACCAAGAAGTGTTCAATAAAACCCACAAAGTACAATCATAACTACATCAAGGAAAGAACATCTAGGTTCACCAATAATTAATAGATTCCTATAAAGAATGTAGGTAATATTGTGCTTCTAGGAAAAACAAAATACAAAAGGTCACAATTCCCACTTACCGTTTATGCAGAGCTATAGATGGCAAATCATGCCCTTCTCTGGGAAATGGATTCGACTCTTTCTGAAAGCCTCCACTCGCGATTCCAATTCTAAGATTCTCCATCTTCCAAGAGGCTCCCCTACTTTTGCATTTTACCTCGTTGATAAGGTCGAGGTGTTCTCATTTTCTTCTCTCCCAACGCATGTGAGATGTAGGAGATTAATATATTACATCTTTTTGTTTAATACATATTTTAACTTACATTTATGCTTTCATAGTTTCGAACCCCGTCCTTAATTTTTCCTCTTGCTATTGGTTCGAGGGTTCTTTCCCTTTAGTTCAAGTTAGATGTTACATTTGTCTATATGCTAAGCATTTCTCTTTTAGTTATAAATCATTTGTCTTTTAGTATTTTAACCTTTTCATTGTATTTATGCATGCTTGGTATCACTTTGTCTTTATGCTAAAAGCATGTTCTTTTAATTATACTAACCCTTTCATTATATTAAAGGTATGGGACTATATCAAAGGTTAATATATAAAGTTCTTATAGAAGTCATACGCCTTCTAAAACTTTTTATTCATTCTTTTTCTTCGAGGAATATATATATATATATAGATTAATGAAATTCCTCTTTATTTATATGTAAGAGCCTATTTCCTCTATCATTTGGTACATCTAGATTACCAATACCAACCCTCTTAGCATAGTGGAATTGGTATCCTATTTAATAGAAGAGTTAACTCACCAAACTCCAACAATAACATGGTCCTCTTGTTTGCTCAAGTGAGTAGAGAATTGTTTCTCAATCGACTCCATTTTATATACAAAATATTTGTTGCATTAGTAAATAAACACAACTCTTTATTTTCTTAGCATTCACAAATATCCTGACGACACATAGTGATATTTCATCTTGTACTTGCTTGGAACCCCTTTCCCCCTAGTGGATTCTTTACCACGATCATTTAAGTCGCACATGTTTTTCAGTCTCCTAGCATTTATAAAATGCATTTATAATTTTTGATGAGCTAGCTTTCATACTTACAGTGGCTATTACTCACATTTTGTCGTATCCCGGTCATGTACTGGGGGGGGGGGGGGGGGTGTTACATACTTTCCCCCATAGAAATAACATCATCCTCAGTGTTACCTATTTCCCAAGCCTTGTCCTTACTTATTCCTCAGGTCCTCGTTGTTTTTCTTTCACCTCTTTCATGAAGATAATCCATCTTTTGTTGTTCTTTACCCTATTCCCTGCAAGGTATCACAGGGCCTACCTAGAACATCGTCACAAGCATATATATTTTCCATTTCAAAATAGAAGAATACAGACCTAAGATGGTTTTTATGTCACCAACTTGTAATATAAACATAGATCTATATGTGTGATAATATCAACATCAACAATAATGTATAACAAAAAATCCAACAATATTTAATTCTGTATCTCACCATGGTTCTAATACACATATTTGTTTTATTCACCAATAGTTAAACATATTACCTCATCGGGATGAAATTATTTATAGCTCATCTTCCTTTTCTAGTACTTACTTCTTATAAGCGTCTTTAAATTCTCTCAGGATTTCTTCATCTGAGCAAGCACTCCAAGTGTTAACAAAACCCTTAGTATTGATCCAAGCTACCCAATACAAGGACGATACCGTTCTTCAGGCGCATCTCCTACCTGCGCTATTCAGGGTGCTTCACCAAGCTCAGGCACTTCCTTTCTCACACACCATAACACCTAGAGGTTATTCTCTTCACAAATCCCCCACTCTTGTGATAGTCCTCTTACATGGTGTGAATGTGTGCATAAGGAGTCCTAAACAGAATTTCTTATACTCAGGTGTGCCTAGAATGCATATTGGTTCCTTGCTGGATGGGGGAAAATATGTACCTCTTGTACATTTTATTGACCCCCACATTCCTCGTGGATAACCACTTTATGTGCATGAGATTTCTCTCATATCTTCTAACTCATTACAATGAATCCCTCGTTCTCTTCATGGCCATAGTTCCCATGCCTAAAACAACTCCACAAGTGGTTAGTTTATCATATCATAGATCCCAATAACATCAATATTTCAAAGTAAACTACTTACCATCATTTTTCATCTCAGCTGCTTATGTCATGTCTGATGACATTTCGTGTTCATCAAAATAACAGTCTCGATATTTAGGGAACTCTTTCTATATAACTAGAAGCATTATTGATTTTATGCACAAACATTTTACCATCCACTTTGGCTACACTGTAGCCTAAGTTTATAAGTAATCTAGTTCCACTTTTTCCTAAAAGAAATAACTTTAAAGAATTGTTGTTGTAAAAAGAGCAATAGTCTTTATGAGCGCAACCCATTCCTTAGGATTCACTTGCACGCCAATTATTACAATAGTTGAATTATTTCAACTAACCTGAATCTCTTCACCACCACTTTAACATTGAGGTCTTACCTTCACTTAGTATCCATTTAGTAATCTAATGAGGTCTTCTGATACAACAATCACGAATTAATTAGCAATTCTTATAAGTAAATAACATTCTCTTTATAATAGTCGAACCAAACAACATCTTCTTTTAGAAACCAATTAATACTCACTTCTTAGATCATTCATTGTTATGCAAAACGACAAAATAACCATTTTCCAGATCTATTAATTTATGAACTATGATAACAAGACCATAACATGACATAACTCTTCTTCATGTTATATCCATTTAAGACTCAAAGTTGTATGTTAGTGATGTGCACACATATCAAAAGTTTGGTCCAATCTAATTCCACATGTTTTCTTATGGACCTAATCTTAAGAACCGGTAGTTCCTTCGACCTATAATCTGATATGCCCAACCAAAATACTTTGTTCTTAGTTATAAACAATTTGTTCACGTTCAACAAAATGTTAGTGTTAATACATTTGTATCTTTAACACCATTAAAAATATTTTCATACAATATACATTTTCTGCATACATTTTGCATAATCCTAACAATATGTGCCTTTAACATAGGTACTATTTTAGCATGAGTTATCTTCTTACTTAAAACTTATACATGATAACTTAACATGACATAACTCTTCCTCATGTTATATCCATTTAAGACTCAAAGTTGTATGTTAGTGATGTGCACACATATCAAAAGTTTGGTCCAATCTAATTCCTCACATTTTCTTATGGACCTAATCTTAAGAATCGGTAGTTCCTTCGATCTATAATCTGATATGCCCAACCAAAATACTTTGTTCTTAGTTATAAACAATTTGTTCACATTCAACAAAATGTTAGTGTTAATACATTTGTATCTTTAACACCATTAAAAATATTTTCATACAATATACATTTTCCGCATACATTTTGCATAATCCTAACAATATGTGCCTTTAACATAGGTACTATTTTAGCATGAGTTATCTTCTTACTTAAAGCTTATACATGATAACTTTAGCTACTCTTCGCAAGATTTTAGGGGTAATATACTGACTCCTCCTTAAATGATCAACTTATCCAAGTCCATTTAATAACTACCTCATTATCTCCAAGGAATTCTACTACTTTTATTTCTGAGAAAAAGTATGTATAAAGTAAATTTTGTATATTTTCCTATCATAATGGGACCTCCAAATCTACTTGAAACATATCCTCACAAGCCACTTACATTTATCCATTGCTAATAGTGAACTCTCAAAGAGGTCTAGAGAACTCAAATCAAGATCCAATTCCCATCAGTTCTTTTAGCAGTCCTCAAATTTATTAATAATGAGGTAGCCCTTTCCATGCTAGTCCTTGACAAGATCATTTAGCATGTTTCTCAATGTAACCTTCTACAATCGTCAAAGTGGATGTTCTAAGAATCTTTTTCCAATATATAATGTCATTAGTGGCTAGTTCAACTATGGATGTGGGTTCTAAAGGTTACTTCTTTCAGTAATTTCAAAGTTCCACATTACTATTCATAATAGAAATTACCATAACAATTTCATCAACAATGAGTTTGTTTATGAAGACCTCTATACCTCACTAAAATTTTATTTGCTCAACTCAATAGAGATGAAAACAATCCTCTTAGTCATTCGTAAAAAAATATTCAGAAGTAATGAAAGAAATATCAAGATACCTATGTACTTATCTCGTTGGGCCTCACATTGAAGTGGCGAACTTAATGGGCCATCTTCATTGAAACTTTTTAGAAGTTGTTCTAATCCATCTTGCATAACTAGAAGGTCAACTAATATATACCTCCTGTTGGTGCATATTAAGGGTTCCGCTGTTGTAACTTTATTTGAAAGAGATGGTTCTTGTTATTTTAGAGAAAAAATTGGTCATTAGTTCCAAAAACAAAATCTGTAGAATCATTTTGAGCCCAAATAGGCCCGAGTCCTGCAACCTCGCTCTGATACAATATGTAACATACCCCAAAGATTGGTCGTAGGTCCTTGGGTGTATGATGTAAATTTTTCCTTTTGCATAATATTTAAGCACGTCAATATTGTTAGACCAATGCATATTAACTTGTCAATAACAACCTAAAAGTTACCAGACCTTGTAGAACAAACAATGATATCTACTCAAAGTGTAAATATTTAACAATCAATAGTTCAAGGTTACAATAAAATGGATACTACTGCCATAAACATCATAAGGTTGAAGCCATTCTAAAATGGTATATATGAAAATAATACAATCATTTTAACATACCCACATTCACCTTATGTCCCAGCACCTATCAGTACATTTAAATACATAAGGCATGGATTTAAGTCTTGAGGATCATAAAAAATTATAACAAATCTCTAACATGTATGATAGTAAAAAGGTTCCTACTCATAACATGAGTACATATGTAGAAACATTCCACCAATATGCCCTCCGAGAATGATGATAATCTTAGTAACCTGCTTCTACAACCACCCTTAAGATCATGTTAAACATACCTCAAATCTACAAAAATAAGAATAACTTAACAACATTACCTAACACGAAGGTAACATGATGAAATACATTCCTTAATAAAACAATCATTATAGTTACTTCCAAATCTAAGTAAAAACAAAGTGACCAAAAACGTCCCACAACTTTTCCACCTAACCATTGGCTCTATCTAGTATAGTTTTTCCCGCCTAGAGCCACCCTCGAGGTGGGCGACGAATCCACCAAGGTTCAGAGGCCGTTAATTTGTTTGCAAGTATTTTTCGTGAGAAAGTATAATCCTTGTTTTTGAGATAGCTATAAGTATAATTATACACATATTTCACATAAATGTTTCATCCCTAAGTTTATTTTATTGAATTAATACATTTATACTTTAGAGCCAATCGTATCTTTGCATGCATGGGAAATACATATATAAATTCCTTATATATATTAAAACAACTCATAATCCTATCCCAACTTTTGATAAGGGGTTTCGATTCCCAACCAAGTGCAACCCTTAATCCGAGATGATAAGATAAGTATATATGTATAAAATTCACCTTATCTTGTCCTAATCCAAAATATTAAATATGGTTGTTGTTAGTATTATCTAAACACCATATTAGTTTGCCACAGGATAAAGAAATGTTATCTTTAACATTGCCAATGGTCGAAACTCATGATGGTTAAACTTAATCACACCCATCTATATAAAACATAGTGAGCAACACATAAATGTAGGATATGCATTTCTTAGCCGGCTGAAAGGCTCAAGATTACTTATTATATAATATGCATAAAACTACAGTGTGAAATGGCGTAAATTTTATTGTTTACTGTAATATATCACACAGATAAAATACCGAAGTCCTTTTTGTAATGAACACTAGTATAGGTAAAAAAATCAAAGGCTTTTCTATAAACTACAGTAGTATAATCAATAATGAAGTCGGCCCATTTCTCACTTGCTAAGATCATCGAAAAGGCCACTAATGAACATTGGTAAGATACTATGGAAGTGTCACTGGAATACGGCCTCGTTCAAACTTGTCCCACTAAGGTCTCCATGTTGAGTCAGTGAGTAAAATAATGTATTTTACCGTATAGCACAAGCTCGAGGGTAAGTTCGTGTCCAAAGAGTGTGGTGAATTCGTATTCAAGGAGTGTGATGATAGACATTAGTTACATTTTATACTCGGATCACCAATTCAACAAAGTGAGAAATCTGGAATCTACCACTACTCGACTTGAAAGAAAACTCTTTATTAGATCATTGACAACCAAATATATTGTAATGATTGTATGTGTCAATAAGCCCATGGGTGTCTTGGATCTAGTCAACAAACATAGGACAAATCGCACAAATCCCCACAATTGCAAATCTCAGCTTAGAGCAACTCCATGGAGTTCAGGTCAAAACTGTCCCTAACAAAATAAAGGCAAAACACAGTCTTGGCATAAAGACAATGAAGTTAAGAATCAAAAGATTCTCCACCAGTAAAAATAAAACAAATCGTATGGACCACCAATAAAAAATCACAGTTTTGAAACCAAGCGATGGAGCCTAAATACACAACAATAAAAATGCACCCAGTTTGGAATAAATACGCTCAGATCTAATTCAACAATCGTAGTAGATACATGGCAAATCACATAGGGAGAAATATGCTTGGTAACAAAACGCAGTCGGGGATTGCTTACCAATGCTATTTATAACAATTCCAAATCAATACATTGGGGATCACCAGAATGAATCTGGATTTGCGACTATGTGTAAGGTGAATACAACTAACACGTTGGTAGCCAGGTCGTCTGCAGATCAAGAATTTGATTTATCAACACAAGTGAACGAAAGGAGTGACAGCCATCTAAAATTTATCCAAAACAACAGTAAAACAAAAACCAATATCGTGAGAACGTAAATCGGTAACACCACAAGGACATTTACTGCTTTCAACTCGGATCTGACATTTAAATATGCAAGATCGAGGGTCTTTCAATTCTGGAGTTTGGTCTGTCACACACATAAAACAGAGATCGCCAGGACGTGTTCAATAAAACCCACAAAGTATAAAAATAACTACGGCAAGACAAGAGCCTCTAGGTTTGCCAATAATGAATAAAGTCCTAAAAAGAATGCAGGTAATACTCTGCTTCTCGAAAAAATGAAATGCAAAAGGTAACAATTCCCACTTACCGTTTATGCAGAGCTATAGCTCGCAGATCATGCCCTTCTTTGGGAAATGGATTTGGCTTTTTCCCAAAGCCTCCACCGGCGAATCCTATTGTAAGATTTTCCATCTTCTAAGAGGCTCCTCTCCTTTTGCATTTTACCTCGTTAATAAGGTCGAGGTGTTCTCGTTTTCTTCTTTCCCAACACATGTTAGATTAATATATTACATCTTTAATACATATTTTTAATTCTATTTATGCTTTCATAGTTTCGAACCATGTCCTTAATTTTTCCTCTCCCTATTGTTTCGAGGGTTCTTTCCCTTTAGTTCAAGTTAGATGTTACATTTGTCTTTATGCTAAGCATTTCTCTTAAAGTTATAAAGCATTTCTCTTTTAGTATTTTAACCTTTTAATTGTATTTATGCATGCTTGGTTTCACTTTGTCTTTATGCTAAAAGCATTTTCCTTTTAATTATACTAACCCTTTCATTATATTTATGATATCACTTTGTGATTATGCTAAAAGCATTTTCTTTTAATTATACTAACATTTTCATTATATTAAAGGTATGGGACTATATCAAAGGTTAATATATAAAGTTTTTATAGAAGTCATACGCCTTCTAAAACCTTTTCTTCATTGTTTTTCTTCGAGGAATATGTATATATGTATATATATATCTTAATGGAATTTCTCTTTATTTAAATGTAAGAGCCTATTTCCACTATCATTTGGTACATCTAGATTACCAATACCAACCCACTTAGCATAGTGGAACTGGTATCCTATTTAATAGAAGAGTTAACTCAGCAAACTCCAACAAATGCATGGTCCCCTTGTTTGTTCAAGTGAGTAGAGCATTGTTTCTCAATCTACTCCAATTTATATACAAAATATTTGTTGTGTTAGTAAATAAACACAACTCTCTATTTTCTTAGCATTCATAAGTATTGTGACGACACATAGTGATCTTTCATGGAGTATTTGCTGAACGCCCTTTCCTCCTAGTGGATTCATTCCCAATATCATTTAAGTCACGCATGTTTTCCAGTCTCCTAGCATTTATAATTTTCGATGAGCTAACTTTCATAATTACAGTGACTATTACTCACGCTTTGCCGTATTTGGGTCGTGTACTTGGGGGGTTGTTACATTATCACTCACTAGCTTCAGCCACTTGTCTTTTCCTCTTGTGGGTCAGTAAACACTCTTTCAACAGCTATTTTAGTTTTGATTCCCTTAAGTACTTTTAATTAATAAAAGAATAATCTATTAAGTTTCCTTCTAACTTCTTGTCAAACATATTTTAAAAAAATTAAAATATTAAAAAATAATTAAATAACAATTTATTTAATCTTAGTGTATAAAAGTATCGTAAAACAATGATGAATTTATTTGTTTGACGAAATCATTAATTTTTATTTGAGTAATAATTCAAAAGACAATATATTCTGATTTTGTTTTTTAGAATGCCCAATAATGGAGGTTAAATTTATGATTGTATCTATTGGATTGAAATGTAGGGTGACTAGATTTTAAAAACAAATGGCATGGTACAAAAGTATTTTATATTACATCTGATTAAAATGAATTATAATAAAATCATTTACTTTAATATTAATAATATATAAGTTTGTATATATTTTAATATATAAGTTTGTATATATTTTAAAAATAAAGTATTTATCTTATTGTAAAGCGTTGAAAGTATTTATTTTATAGAATGTAATGAAGTATATTAAAATAATAAATTCTAAAGAGTGGTGAGCTAGTGTTTAAAGGCACAACCAAACATTTAGTTTTATAAAGATAGTTAGTTAGTGAATGCTTATAGACACAACAAATTGTTACCAGTTTCCTTTAACTAGAGCTTATTTAAATCTTAATCAACATGTATTATTTAAATCTTAATCAAGATGTATTTAAGCCTAGCAAGATATTACTACCATGAAATGAATTCTTGCTATCCACTTGTTTCATTTAAACTAATCTTGTTGATCACTTAAGGCAAATCCAAAATATAAATTAATATCTAAATGCTTATGAACATAATTATTTATAGATATTAATTTTAAATGAATATAAAGTTTGTATACAATTTTTCTAGAAAACATATATTTCTTGTATTTGAAACATATTAATATTATAAAATCTACATAAGAACAATAAATTCTTCTTCATATTCATGAGAAAAAGTAAGAATCTTTTTGAAGATTTATAATTTAGATCGTTCCAAAACCTACTCATACTAATATACTTACTAACAACATTTACTTACTAACAACATTTAGAAAGAAATAATTTATTCCTCTATTTCAACCAAAAGAATAGTTTGAACAATAAAATGTCCTTCCGCATCATCTCAATTTCCAATTTCATATCGAACTTGACATGATGCCCTCCCTTCAATTATATGAAGATCCGTGAATGATACCCTGTCACTACAATGTGAAACTAAGAGTGACAATGTGAAACTAAGATGGGACTTGTCTACACAATATCACCGCAACCTTTATTCGATGATATTGTTTGTATATGTAACGACAACAAATTTCTTACTTGTTTGTCAGACTACTGTCCTTTGTTCAATTTCTGAATATTCAAGACTTCAAATGTCTAACACATTCCAAAATGCGTATGCATCTTATTATATTTCACACTACATATAAATTTTGTTATTTATAACTTGCGATGTTCAAATAAAATAACATATTAATAGTGGTGTTAAATGCTGAAATATTAGATCAACTCAATACGATTCGATACGTTGAATCCGATATAGCCTTAAGTATGATCTAAAAAATCTAATAACACTTTTACCGGGATGAGTTATTTTAAGCTCCTTTTGTTTGCTAAAAGAAATCATGTCGTATCGCTTTATCTCCGGCATGCAAATACTAACAACACATCATGTTGCACATACATTGGTGACTATTGGAATTAACCTGAATCACCCTATTTGTCCATTGAAATCATAGCGTGTCGCTTTATCTCCGGCATGCAAATAAATAACAACACATAAAGTTAAACATATGTCGCGGACTATTGCAATTAACATATGTTGATGACCAAGGACCTTATATACTAGATAGACTTTCTTTCAGGAGGGGAGCTTGTCAAATGGGCACGGGCACTGTCAGATGAGAGCCGAGCCTGTTAAATGGGCACTGTCAGATGAGAGATCCAACTGTACCCATTTGACAGGCTCCCCTCTTTAGGGAAAGTCTGTCCAGTAAATAAGGATTGCCTTTTGCTGACTATTGCAATTAAACTGAATCATCTTATTTTTGTTTATGGAGATATTTCTGAATGTTGAAAACTTTAATCTAAAATTGTTACTTTACATTAATGGTCATATGCTGACTTCTTTAGTATCTAAGTTTGTTATGTTACATTAATGGTCATACCCTGACTTCTTTACAGATCAGTTATACATTATGTACTATATGTATCATTGTTTACTATTAATTAATGAAGTAAATTTATAACCCTTTTTCATATTTTCTCATTTTTATTTGTTCTGTATTTTCTTAATGATTTAAAAATAGTATCATAACAACATAAAATTTGTGGCCTTTTGTTGAAGGAGTCCTTGCTAAGTTGTATGAGAGAAGTGAAACCTGCTTAAAAATTTGACCCATGTTAAGAGAGTAGAAAAGCCCTCGCTGAATATTCAGAGTGGAGGAGGTGAAAGATCAATCGAGACTAAGGTTTAAGGTATTGACTGGAATTTTAAGAGATTTTGGAATATATCAATGTTTTGTTTTCTTAATTCTATGGCGGACATCCAAGGGGATGAGAGAGTGAACGCCACGGGGCAGCAGATCATTAGAAGCTTGGAAACAATGAAAAACTACGGCCATGAAGATTGCGTATTGATGAGCTTGTGAAAGTACTTATATATTGGCACCCAGAAAACTGTTGTTAATTGTTGTCAAGAAAATGCTTACTGTGTGATGGATGAACTTTTATTTGAAGCTGCAGCAATAAAACAATATCCAAAATATCCAAATCCAGTGAGATCATTCACATTCGGATCTTCACGCCAAGAAACAATGTCAAGATCTGATAAATCTGAGGGTTCTCAATATATTTCCTACGTCAAAAATCAAGATATTTGTGTGCATGTGCAACTGCCCTCCATTATCAACGCCTTGCTGGAAGATTTTTTGGGAACATCTTAGATGTGAATACACCCAAGGAAAGATCATGTGTAAATGTTGCTAAGTTGCATCATTCTGCCAAAGAAGATGTGAAGCAGAGTCGAGTCATTTCTTCATTTAGTTCAGTGCGTGTTAAAGATTCCACCAACTGAGCTATAATATCAAGGTGTTGCCTCGATTCATTATTCAAGGGGCTGGACCAAGCTGTCATTTCATTATTAATGAAGAAAAAGAAGCCAGCTGCTATACCAGTTTTGTGCAGACCGTGAAAGATATTTTGCTTCACAAATAAGCTGCCAAAGTAAATTGAGCACCGATATAATTAAAAAGAGAGCCATCGGCACAAAGCCACGACGACAACATCTACAACTACCATTTGGCTCTCGGCACAAAGCCACGACGACAACATCTACAACTACCATTTGTTGAAGAATTTGTCAAAACTGTGAGAAAGGAGCTGCGTTCTGAATTATTTTTGCATAAGAGACGGAATTTTTTTATTCAGCGCAAGAATCCAAGTTTGTTTCTCGGGAATATAATCAGTCAGAAACTTATCAGTGATTTGCACATCATATGAAGAGCAAAGGTGATCATCAAAACATATGTAAAGTTTGCTATTGTGAGGAGAAATCCCCTTGAAGGGAGAGAATGCTGCAACCATGAAGAAAGCAGGAGATGAAGATCAGTCCAAGAAGTCCAAGCTAGAATATGATTGAGATCAAGTCAATGCCTACATATTTACATACACACCGTCCAAAATTTTAAATTCAGCTGGTTAAGAATTTACCTTATGGAAAACAATTTGAGCAATTGCAGCCATTGATATTTCAATTTTTAGAGAAATCAAAATAGTTTTGGTTATGCAGATTTTTTAAGAACAATTCAAAACATCTATTTTCTGAACTTGTGCCTGTTGAGATTTTTATGTTTGCATTATGTGTTTTTGAAAGTATTTTTTATGACTGTCAAATATTATTGAATTGAAAAATGATTGTAATTGGGCTTATTTTTGTTGAACCCAACACCCATGAAGAACTAAGTAACATTCTGAACTTGTTTACCATTAAGCCCAGTTGATAGGTTGTTTCTAACATGGTATGAAAGACAATGAGAAATAAGAAAATTTCTGAATTGTGTATGAAAGAGAATGAGAAATAAGAAATTTTGAATAGAGAATTTGCATTTTCTCCCCTTGTCACTAACAAGGGAATAAATATCTACACTTTGATGTGAAGTCCCAAGTTTTAAGGTGATGTTGTAAGCTTGTGAACAAATGGGAGACAAGTATGCAACCTTCTTCCTAAATTTTGAAGACAAAGTGAAATTTAAAAGTTTCCAAGACCATGAATTAAGTAGAACACATCAAAGTCTATTTGTTTTATTGAAAGCTTTTGGTAATCTTTAAACCATCTTTTCATGGTTCTTGATACAATTTTGTGATCAACAGAAGTCATTCCAAGTTCTAGTTGATATGGTTAATGGTAATCCTAAAGCTATTTCATTGTTTTGGTTGGTCAATAGTATTCCTAAAACCGCTTCTTCATATCTTGGATAGTTTTATGGTCAACTGAAAATCATGAATTTTTGGTAGACTAGAAACCATGCAATTTAGTAGGAGTTTTAATACTTCTCCTAGATTTTGTATACTAAAAATTTTCAGCCATTAATAGTTGAACTTGTTGAGTTTTACCCTTGTTGAGTTTTACTCTCTCAATTAGCTTGACAAGTTGTTTTATACGTCATGTAAAATATATGTACCATTTGGGTAAGTTATTTTTTCATTCTTATTTGCTCAATATTTTCTTGATTATTTAACAGTCAACACACTGTTCAAAAAGATTGCTGACATATTTCAGAAAATAAAGCAGATCCGGCTATGTTGAGCATATATAATATGTTAAAAATTGCGTATTACAGGAGCTAAATATGACTAATAAAGTATTTCGAGATATAATCTCGAATACATGAGTACTAAAATTTATACCTAAAAACTATTTTCAAACATTTTACATTATAAATTTGGGCACTTCTATGAATAGCATAGAAAGCATGTCATTAATAATAATATTCATTTCAAGGATGGATCTTTGCGAAAGCCAGCGATTTTTTTCCTTGCAACTTGTTGGAGAGATAATGACGATTGTAGTCTGCATGTTTATACGTCTTGTAGAGTCTGGGATGATCTTCATCTATAAACTCAGGCAAAGGACCGATATCCACATCGTAGCTTGGGGCATGGAACGTCACTATTGACAATCTTTCTTTGTTCTTATTCGTCACTGCCCTGTGCTCGACACTCTTGTACTTTCCATTCGTTAGCACCTGCATATATCATTTCCAAACGTGATTGAAATGCCTCTAAGGACTGAATTCAATAAGAGTTATAACATTTCCAAACGAGATTGAAATGCGTAATTCAATAACAAAACTCTTAGTAAGCACCTGCCTAAAACTTTTCCAAACGAAATTGAAACGCGTGAATAAAAAATCATATAATTGTTATATGAGAGAATCAATGGCTACAAATTGAAATATTTTCCATAAGTAAAATGAGGGTCAGACTCCGAGATTTGGATTTGAATGTGGTACATTTTTAATAATTTGTGCATTTAAAGCATAGTAGCATAATTCCATATTCGATTAGGATTTTAATAAAAAATACTTTAAAAAATCTAATAAAAATAAAATATTTACAATTGAATTATTATTTAAAAACCAAAATATAATGTGATTGCTGTGAGGGAAAGAGTTTTTTAGTTATTAGTAAATATTTTTACCAAAATGAAGTGAACCATTAAATAATTTAAATAATTAAAATTTAGGTTTTTTAAAATAGATTTTAAATTTTTATGTTACACCTACAGCAAATATTTAAGAAATTTGGAAATTTTTTCATAAAATGCCAATACAACCTAATTATACTACTGTAATTTAATGTGTCAACAAAATGTATTTCGTTTGAACTTGCCGGTTAACTTGAAATATAGGTATATACTCACCTCTAGAGTGTCACCAACATTAATGACCAGAGCATTGGAGATTGGTTCCAGAGAAATCCACTGGTTGTTGTTAAAAAATTGCAGGCCTATTGACTCATCATCTTGGAGCAACACTGTGAGAGCACTCCCGTCTGAGTGAGCGCTTAAACCTAGAACAAGGTCAGGCCTCGAGCAGGGCGGATAGTAATTCATGCGCACCGCTTGTACGTTTCCTCCAAAGATGTCGTTGAAGAATTCGGGCTTTAAATGGAGACTATCTGCAATGAGACTGAGGAGAGTTCTACACAATATCAAAACCTCCTTTGAGTATGCTTCCAAAGTATCCCTGCAAAGCCAAGGCCCAAAAGTACGGCAATCAATGAATAGGAGACTTGATCGTATAGAAAGAGAAAAATTCAACAAACAGATAGGGGTTTTCTGTATATGGTAACATATACATATTAGCGGACATTTATGTTTATTTTTAAGTAAGTCTTAACATTTATGCCTGTACTGGATGAGTTTTTTTAAGTTTCCTCTATAGAAAAGCGTATTCTTGTATCCTCCTAATTAAACAAGCCTTCTATGTCAAAGAGTTCATTAGTTCATTATCACAAAAGAATAATTTGTTTCCTGTTATTGCTAACATTTATATGGAGCATTTGCAAATTAAAGCCATAACTCTTTCTTTATTACCTCTCATGAATGGAATACGTAGGTAAATGATATTTTTGCTAAATAGCACCATGATATAGAAAAGTTGCATTTGCAAATTAAAGCCATCAACTCTTTCTTTATTACCTCTCATGAATGGAAAACGTAGGTAAATGATATTTTTGCTAAATAGCACCATGAGAAGAAAAGTTGAATGAGTTGTTTGTTTATCTTAGTAGTTTACCTCGATATATAAAATTCACTATTAAGATCGAAAAAATGGCAAATGTTCTCCTGAGTTGTTTGTTTATCTTAATAGTTTATCTCGATATATAATATTCACTATTAAGATCGAAAAAAATGGCAAATGTTTTCCTGAGTTGTTTGTTTATCTTAATAGTTTATCTCGATATATAATATTCACTATTAAGATCGAAAAAAATGGCAAATGTTCTTAAAATGGCAAATGTTCTCCTCACCACTCACCACTAAAGACGAAGGGAAATTTGGATATTAAAATGCTTCTTACAAGGAAAAAAATAATTTCAGACAACCTCAAAAATGAACTAAATCACCTGGAAATATTCTTAAGAAGAATGGTTACCATGATAAACAAATCAATAAAGTCATCAATAAAAACAATGATCCCAAAAATACTTCAAAAGAAAGCATCACTGTTCCAGTTGCCCGCTGAACTCTATCAAAAGGCTTGTTGATTCTACCAAAGACTGGCTAGACTAGCCCAACAGCAAAAAGGATGTATGAAGTTCTTTGTTCATGTGGTAAGGTATGTATTGGACAAAAGAAAGTTTGCATTAGCCGCTCATTCACACAACTACCAACTACAACCAGAGAAATATTAATTTAAATAAAGATGAGACAAGTACAACAAGAGAAATAATAATTTAAATAAAGATGAGAGTGTGAGATTAAGTAATACTTTTAAACTTTTCATTAATAAACTTAAAGGAAATTGGAAAAGATATTCCATGACCATCTATTTATTAGATAGTAATCCGTTATCTTCATTACTTTCACCCTTTCTATGTTACATAATGGGCTCAATTATTTAGTAATCCAAAACATTAATTTAAAGAAAAAACAACACGGTTTACAAAGCCATCTTTCTTTTTAGCTCACCTAAACCAGAATCCATTACTTATCAAATTCAAATAATGGCTCTGAGTAAATGTATCTACAAGCTAATTAACAGTTCCAAATTGGGAGAAATAAAAAATATTCAATTGTTCTACAAATTGAGTTACTTTTAATAAACCGGTTAATGTTAACCATGGGTGTATGGGAGCACCTGAAATGGGATGGTTTAGTTGGCCAAAGGTTTTCCATTCTGATAGCTTTTGGCATTGTTCCCAATGCCATCATATCACACCAGTCTAACTTCTGGTCGTCAGAGAAAACGAAACCATGACCGTAGCCCTGGATAGTACCAGGCTTCATTGGGTACTTCTCTTTCTCTTCTAGTGGAAGCTTGAAAAATTCCATAGCTACTTTCTTCATGCGCCCAAGCAGTCCTGGCTCAATTCCATGGTTCAAAACCTGCAGTTCAAGTTCGGCAGATAAGCGAAGCTTATTCTTTTTGATAACGGAAAATATTGCAACTAGTAATCTATTATAAATATCAAACCTGGAAGAAGCCCCAGTCTTGACAGGCAGCCGACAGCCTGGCCATCTCATATTGCCTACTTGGGCCTCCGCATACCAAGAGCTTGGCCATGTCGATGACAGGGATATGGAGTCCAGTGGAAACAGTAACAAGTACTGTTGCAGAGTCCATGATTTCTTCTTCCGATCTGATAAATCTCGCCGGAACAGCTTGAGGTTGGCATCTTACCAACTCCTGTACATCATCAGTTTTGTAATCAGATCTACTGGATGAACTGGTAGCAGCCTTTTCAACTTGGTTCGTTGCCATTGTTAACCTTAATTAAATCTTCAAACGAAAGAATATCAGAGCAGGAAAACACTCAGAAAACGATTACTGCGTGATATCAAACACTAGAATGAAGAAGATATATATATTGCTTATAATGTAATAGGGGAAGATTTTTCGAGGAAGCGAGAATGGACACGTATTACTAATGGTATCGTGTGCAGCCATGAAATCTGTCCTCGGCATATATTCTGCCTTGCACGCATCTATTATTGTTCTACAGTCATATGTAATTTCTGATCTTTATGAGATCCTATACAATTCCCCGAAACGTCCATAAGAAATAGTCCCTAGAGCTTATTTATACAAAGTTTTCTCGCTTACCGTTGAAAAGGAAGATCTTTGATATGGTTTTTTCTCTTTTGCTTTAATATGGCACCTGTTACTGAGACATTGGTGCAGAGATTCGACATTCCTTTCATTTCGAGTCTGAGATAGAAAAGCGTTCCAATTTGTGTTATACCGACAACATGACAATGCTTTTGGGGCTTTTGCTTTATTGTGCACCTGTGTGGCCAACCGGTACCGAGAGATTGATGAATAGATTTGAAATTCCTTTCATTTCGAGTCTCGTAAACAGAGTCTCAAGAAATCTATTACAATTTATTAGTACATGCCCAAGCAAGTACTCATGTAATGTAGTTTCCAAACCTCTTAAGATATGTAAAGTTTTAAAAAATCCAATGTTTTAAATGGTATGAAGAGGATTGGACTTAAATAAATTGGACTAAAATACCCTTGGTGAATGGCAATTTATTTTGCCTATTGGCCAAAGTCCTAAATTCATTTAAAATTATGAAATTCCATAATGATTTCATTAGCCCAATTCACAACATTTTCTGATACTCGTACCTCAATCTGCAAACACCGTTAATGTAGTGATGGCTACATTCTAGGAAGTTGCCATTAATGTATTATTAATGTATTGACATGATCGTTGTAGCTAGCTATATGTCGACCATATAAGTGGCCTGATCTTCGCCATTCTACAAACACCGTTAATGCGTTAATGTAGTGGTGGCTACATTCTAGGAAGTTGCCATTAATGTATTATTGTATCGACATGATCGTTGTAGCTAGCAATATGTCCACCATATAAGTGGCCTGATCTTTCCCATATACCTGGCTTATCTACTTCTTTCACTATATCAATTTTTTTTGGAACAATTTGATATATTTATAATTCTTTCACTATATCAATTTTTTTTTTGGAACAATTTGATATATTTATAATGATGAATGTATTCCACTCCTTCAAACTTAGATGAAGACATAGAGAGTGGAGGTTGAATATGATTGAAAAAACTGCATTATCAATTTTTTTGGGAACAATTTGATATATTTATAATGATGACTGTATTCCACTCGTTCAAACTTAGATGAAGTCATAGAGAGTGGATGTTGAATATGATTGAAAAAACTGCATTGATTATAGTTGTATGTAAACCCATTTAGCAAAATTGAGTATGTTATTGGGTAATAGAAGTATCAAAATTGATGCCCAAGGTTCAAAACCACATTGGACTATTCAGCCAATATATATAAGAAGGGTTAACACATATATAGTACCACATAGAAGAGCAACTCATGTTCCCTTTATAGAAGAGCTCTTGTCATATGGAAGGAAGAGATTCAATTTAGTTTGCGTAATTAGTTTCAACTCGAACATGTATTATTTGATGGTCTTTTTAAAGGCTCCAGTGGTTAGTGGTGAAGGTGAATGATGGTTAGAATATAGTGCAAAGTGTTTTGGAGGATAGTATCATAATTTAGTTTTATTACTATTGCTTATATTGAAATTAAGTTTATGTAAATTTCGATATTAAACTTATTTATAATATATTTTCTTTTTATTATATTTTAGTTAGAGTTTAGATACCACAAGTATAACATTTTTGTTTTATTGTTCAATATAATATTATACTATATTTGTTCAATGTAATATTATAATATATTTTAGTTTAGAGTTTAGATACCACAAGTATAAAAAAATTGTTTTATTGTTCTATCAATTTTTTTAGTATTTCAGCTATTTTGTATTTAATGGTTAAATTGATAAATGTATAATTAGATTAGACTATTTAAAGCTTCAACCTTAACAAAATATTACAAGTTAATAAGTGGCTCTTCTATGTGGCCCTTCAAACTTGTAAATTACACAAACTATATATAATTAATTTTATTCTTTTAGATATCTATTTAATTTATAATTAATATTGTAATTATGTTTATTTATTTTTTAAGTTTTAAATTTAAAATATGTTTCAAGTTGTTTTTAATTAAGAACATTAAAAATATTAAATGGTTTTATTATATTTTAAAAGTTTCAAAAAATTGAC
>LPNX010285286.1:241204-246597 GCA_001517045.1 Pseudotsuga menziesii
ATCATCATCATTGTCGTCGTCGTCGTCATCATCATCATCATCATTCATCATCATTCATCATCACCATCATCCTCATCATTCATCATCACCTTCATCATCACCATCATCCTCATCATCGTCATCACCATCATCATCATGAACATCATCATCATCATCCTCATCGTCATCCTCATCGTCATCCTTATCATAATCATCACCATCATCATCATCCTTATCATAATCATCACCATCAACATCATGAACATCATCATCATCATCAACATCATCTTCATCATCACCACCATCAACGTCATGAACATCATCATCATTCATCATCACCATCATCATCATCATTACCTTCATCATCGTCATCAACGAGTAGCCCCTAAAAGTGAAAAAAATGTAGTTTGGATTCCAGCAAGTAACTTTCTTCTATAATGTCTTTCATTCCCAATCAATAAGCCTATGTCCTAATTGTGCTTCTAGTTTTTATGTGATCTATTCAAGGTCAATTAGGGTTTGTAAATAACGAATTTGAAGTTTGTGCCTTTAGGTCAATTAAGGCCTATTTGTGAAAAAGATTTTGGTTGGGTCATTTTTCAATTTGGATAGTTTACGTGCATTCATTTTCACTAGTTTAGTTTAGTTGAGTAGGTTCAATCTGATTTCAAATTAACATTTCCTCCAAAAAGGAAAATTACAAAAGTTGCACTTGAAAAATCTTCTTTCAAATAATGACATATTGGGAACATTTAGGAGTTGCATAAAAAAGTGTTTCATATTATTTCATTTATAATTAATCTCGTTTAGCCGTGCACCCACCAAATTAATTGTGATTGACGATATCGCGTGCGCGTTTTGCTTATACAAATCGCGTGCGCAGTTTTAGTGGTAAAATCGTGTGCGCGTTTTTGGACTGTTAAAACAATGAATTGTCATTGTCCGAGAGCAACTTCACCGCGTGTTTCTGTAATTTTTCAATTACCGCGCAATATCTTTCAAGAGCACAAGCCTTTCTTTGAAAATACTCACAATCTACACTATCTCCATCATTCTTTTTGTTATGCAGGTGCAACATTGAAGACATCTTCCATGGTTGAGGAGCACACAGAATAAGATATCAAGCTTCAATGTCATTTCATGGTGATGGTGGATATAACTTTCATTTGTTTATTATTCAAGAGAACCAAAGGTAAATTTTCCCATTCATTGTTGTTTTGATGGGAAATATGAACAATTGAGAAGGAAGATTGAAGCACCTTGAAGGATTAATAGTTATATTAAATCAAGTCAAAGGTTTGGAAGCTTGTAATTGAGGAGCAACAAAAACAAACTATATTGACATTGATCATTGTGGTGATGGGGAATGTACATAACCAAGGAAGAAAATCAGCAAGGAAGAAGAGACCTCAAGAAGTCATCGAAGAAGAGAAAGAAAAAAAAAGAATAGACATGATGAATCGGAGGCTTTCTTTGGAAACTAATCCAAATCCAATTATAGAGGATACAGCGGTTCATCCTATTAATCCAACACAAGAAGAAATTTTGCATTCACTAGAGGGACCATCTCAAGACGAAGCTCATGAAGAGGAAAGGTACATGGAGCCTACTGTTGAAGAAGATAATATTAATCGGACCATCGATGAGGATGTTGGACTTCCACCATCCAACTACCAGGAAGAGAGTGAAGGACAACAATTTGCTACTGAAACGCCAGAGCGTATTGTTGATGCACTAGATGATAGAAATCCAACCCCCTTACCTCCATTAGAAAGCACACGTCGAAGAACTCCGAAGAGTATACAAGTTGATGAAGGAATCCTCAATTCCATTGAAGGTACGCTATCTAAACGTAGTATTGCTTATCAAACTCAACAGATACTAAATAAATATTTTGAGGAGAAATGTGATGGAGATAAATGTAGATTATTTTTATCATTGTTAAAATCTAGGGGCATGAATATTGTTAGGAAATCGTTAGGGATAAAGATGATAAAGGCTTCTGGACCAAGTTCTCATATAGTTAAAAGCTTAGTAGATGCCTTTGGTAAAATTGGTAAGAACACACGGTCAAAGGACCGCAATGTGGCTCATTGTGTGTTTTCACAAGCAATTGTTAATAAGAACACCAGGGTCCTTCATTTTTTCAAGCCTACATCTAAACTAGTTAATTTGAATGTAAAAACCCTCCGTAGGTATTCTATTAGAAGAGAACATCTCGACACAACCGCCCAGACAGATTTTTGGGCCTTTACTGGTCGATTGCCACGTCGTGACATGAAGCTAGTTGATGCAGTAAAGGGACTAGTGCATCATTTTTGGCATGATCACACAAGGCCTTCTTCAAACCGGAAGGATGTACTAAAACTAAGAAGGGGTTCAAAGGACCGTGAACCACATATTAAGCATCTTCTTGATATAACACAGTCAGAACTATACGAGAAATTTAGGAATGAACATAGACAATTGAATTTGGGGCAAAGATCTTTTGAGAAATGTAAGCCCTGGTATGTTAGAATGAATACTCTTCGTAACACTTGTTGTTGTAGATACCATGTAGAATATGAATATTACTATGAAACATTTTTGTACATTTGTCGTGTGTTGCATACTAACCATGTGCATGATTGCTCCTTGACAATACCACCGACCTCATCAAGAGAAATCATTCATAGTATCATGTGCAATAGGCCTGAGGGGCAAACTTACTATGCAAAATCCTATTTGGATGGAACTTGCTCTAACTGTGCTGGAATGGCATTATTGAGCCAATGTCTGCACGAGACTGGAGACAATGAATTTGGGAATATGGTTACAGACATGAAAAGTTTCAAATATATCAGCAATGAAATAGTCCCAGGGAAAGAAAGCAAAAAAATACAATTGGTGACATCTCAGGTACATGCATTTATCTATAAAATTATGTTCAGAACAGTTGCATTTCATTCGTTACTTACAAAAAAACCTGATATTGAGATCATTTTGTGTCAATAGGTACAAGTTAGTGTCTTCGTCAAGGAATTTATTGAAAAGACATGTCAATATTTTCAGCATGTCCACTTGGCACGATGGCAGGATGAGAAGTTTAGAATATGCAGAGATACATTTCCTCGTGGTACTATACTTTCAGTTGTTGATTTTGCCGAGAACTACACTCCGCAACCTTAAAATGATATCCAAAGTCAGTATTATCACTCTGAGCAGGTTTCCTTGATGGTGCATATCACATATAGGCATGGCCCAAACAGTAGCGAAGAGCAAAGAGAAATTCTAAAGGAATATCACTTCTACATAAGTGATGATAGGTGCCATGACTTCCACTATGTACGTCATTGCTTCATCATGTTCTATGATCATTTGAAGGGTAGGAACATACAGATGGATCAACACTGGATTTGGTCTGATGGATGTGCTGGTCAGTTCAAAAATGCACGCATATTTCAATGGTTGTGTTCATTGCATAAAAACTACAAAGTTCCACATATGTGGAACTATTTTGAGACTGGGCATGGTAAAGGAGAGCATGATGGAGCCGGAGCATGTGTCAAAACAGGCCTACGAAGAGAGGAATTGAAATTATCTACAATATCTACTATTCGAAATGCTCAATCTATAGTCAGGTGGTGCATGTTAGTAATGGGAGAGGAATTAGCTATGTGAGCAGAATCCACAATAAAAAGACATGTGGAGAGATTTTTTTGGGAGGTGGTAGACATAGATCGTTCACATGCATGGGAATG
Source organism: Pseudotsuga menziesii (assembly GCA_001517045.1). Lineage (NCBI taxonomy): Eukaryota > Viridiplantae > Streptophyta > Pinopsida > Pinales > Pinaceae > Pseudotsuga > Pseudotsuga menziesii. The sequence continues at coordinate 244,924 of LPNX010285286.1, forward strand.
CAAGACTATTCCTGGCACTCGTGGCTTTCATTCGGTTCGAAGTTCTGATAACCCAGTATTTGAAATTTGGACCAGAAAACTCGCCTGTTTTTGCTCGCCTTGCTGTGATGGTGACTGGGATGTGTGTGAATCATTGGATTGGGTTGATGGATGGGATCGTATATCACTTCCACTTGATTAGCGTGCAATTGTTGAGTTAAATCCGTTGGAAGAAGACCAATCGTCTATTTCTATATATTTTGATCATGTATCAGACCTTGTACAACCTGGTATGATGCATTTCCTTAGCATTTTTTTGTTAAATTTACGTAGTCTTGAAACTCACATTAATGGCCTTGTATCACATGAAAAATATTTGATCATATACCTACAGTCATACTATGCAGGACACATATACGCAGTGGTTGCCTCAAAAGATAGTGAATGGGGTGGTGATTACTGGTTGGCACGTTGTATAGAGGGAAAGAAAACCCTCATTATGTCCATGACTGATGATGAAAACAACCACTTACCCACTGGGTCTATGGTTGTTAAAGGTGAATACCTTACACATGAGAACAATGCAAGAAAGAAGGGTGGATATGTTTACAGGGATTACAAACTAAGTGCAAGTGTGTATCACTTTACCAACTTAATCATTGGAACAAACCTCCAGGTACGAACAATGCCTAGCCGAAATTCATCGAAGGTACACTACTTCTTACCGGATACAAAGCACGAGAGACTAATGGAGACCATTGTTATAAGAGATGATCCGGAGGGCTTGGTTGTATGATAATAGGTGGGATCTAGCATGATGAGGTATGTATCATAATTTAAATTTCCCCATGTATGTTTCTTATGAATATGTCAATTTTGTGTTCTTGATATGCAAAATTTTCCATAATGTTGTTTGAAACAATCGATGTGTACAAAGCCAAGCCCTTCTTTGTAATTGTTCAAAATTTTGTTAAGAAATCCCATCATTTAAGTCACTTGCACCGATGAGAAAACAATGCAATATAATTTCCCAAAAAAACAACATATTGCTTGAAAAACTTGAATTTCATGTGGTCATACAAAATATCCATAGATAGGAATTATATATTTTGAAAGCTTATTCAATTTTCTACATTTCATCTTCTTTCAACATATTCAAATTTATTGCGTAAATACCTTGAATCGTCCCTCCGAAACAATATATTGTTGGTTTTCCATGTTTGTATTTCCATTGACATGTCCTGAGAGACCATCATAAACTTTCATTCACCCAAACCCTTCAACTAGGTGTTATGGTCAAAATGGAGGTCTATCACATCCTAGAGAGTAACAAAAGATGAAGAGACCCAAAGAACAACTAGGGATCATGTTTGAGTATCAAATACCTATTGGAATTGTCAATCTATGAATGGTAATTTCATGTGTTTATGTACCAAAAATCTATTTTGATTGACTATAGATATGAGAGTTGAAAAATGTGACTGAACAATAAACTAAAGCAATCAAATATACCCCTTAGCATGTATACTAAGTAACAAATAATGGAAACACCTTCATCACCTTCATCATCATCATCATCCTCACCTTCATCACCATCATCACCATCAACATCATCAACATCATTCTCATCATCATCATCATCATCCTCACCTTCATCATCATCATCACCATCAACATCATCAACATCATCCTCAT
>LPNX010285286.1:259430-284016 GCA_001517045.1 Pseudotsuga menziesii
ATCATTTCACATAGCATTGATCTATTATTTCTACATGGTATCAGAGATACAAGGTTGATGAAGTTCTACAGAGTTGAGGAGCGCTTCCAGTCTCCTATCCCTCTCTGAAGAAGAGCTTGTCTAGCTTACAAGATTTTCTCCTAGTTTGTTTTGCAGGTTGCAGAGAGTATCTCTTAGAGCATATCAACAACTTCAATATGGATTAAAAAGTTCCTCTACTATCTCCTTTCAACTATGCTGATTGGAAGCCTAAGATGAGTGCATACTTGAAGAGGCAATGTCTCTTTGATGTCTCCATTGGTGCATTGAGTGAACCTAAGTCTTATGAAGAGAAGATTGATTGGATAAATAATTGTGATAGATCTTATGGAATTATGTGTTCAGGAATGTCTCCAAATATATATCATCTCATAGATTCTGCTGAATTTCCATTTGAGCTTTGGAAAATTTTGGACAAAGCTTTTGGTTTGCAGGAAATTGAAGATGAAGCATGGAGCGAAGCTAGCATCTCCTCTTGTTCTCTCTCTCAAGATTTCTTGGCCTCTACATTCTTTGATGAATTTGATCATGATGAAGAAGTTTCTCATACAGTTCATGTTGCTGCTTCCCTCTTTGATTCGAATGCTTCCTCCTTCAATGAAGAATCAAATATTGAAGAGCCATCTCTGTGTTTCTTGAACGTGGTTTTTCTTCTTGTGATACTATTGATGAAAAAGAAGTAACATATGGAACTGCTACTAATATTGATTATGATCCTATAACCCATTCATTGTTCTCTAAATCTACTATCTTAGATTCTGATATCTATGTGCGAGATTCTTCACACCTTTTGCATACCTCTCTCATTGATGGTGCGCAGCCTAGTGACTTCCAGGATGTTTGCTTAGCCACATCAAGCCTTATTTGTGTCATACCACTTACCTTAATTCATATCATGTGTTTTAGCATATCCTCCTTTGTTCTTGGCATCAATACTCAAAGCCTTCTTGAAGATTGTGAACATCTCATTCTTTCCTCCTTTCATACAGAGGATTCATTACCAGTGTATTCCAATGAGTCTATTGATATGCTTATATGTGATCCTTTGGATTTTGATTTAAAAGCATATTTGCAGGTTGATACACATATAATACCACCATCCATACCATATACAATACCGCTGAATAATCCAAAGACTATACAAATCCCAAGCTCACTAGTTGATTCCTCATTGGTCTCTTATGCAGTGATATTTATCTTACATGGTTTGAAGTATCTCCTATCTTTCAGTGGTTGGTTATCCATGTCCTTAGTAATATATGGAATGATATTAAGCATGTTTGGATCTGTTCTAAACACTTATGTTTTAGATCTTATGCCCATCCATCATTCAGATTTTTACACCTATCAGTTTTCCCCAGTTGCTCATAATTTTTGTAGTCTAGCCCTATATCCTCATGGAGCCATTGAATCCTTTGTATTTGCTGTTCCATATGCTAATGTTTCTGATATATCAGAGTTTTATCAGCCTCATATGAGATCTATACAGGTGCTACAGCAGATTGGAATATTTACATGTGATTCACATCACAATTTTGCAGCTATCCAGGGAATTGGGTGTGAAATAAATTGCCTTATTTTTTGTACTCTTTGGGAAGGAGTATGCATAGATCTCTTTTCCATTTCAGATTATGTTTGCAGACCAGAGTTTGACAACAGCAAGAATCATTTAGATAATTCTCCTACTTCATCAGTTGATGAGATACAAGGAGTCTCTCCTCTTCCTTCTTGCAGGTTCTACACTCTAGCGCATGATCATGGAGTTCATGATTTCTTCAGCAAATCCTTCATCCAGAAGCAGTTCAGTCAGCTCATTAAAGTGAAGATGAAGATATTTTGAAGACATATTTCAAATTTTGTGCCTTGTCCTATCTTGAGGGAGGATTTTCCCCATGTGGTTTTGCCTCTTTCCTCACTTTTCCGGACATAATAATTGTTAAAGGGTGACCATAGCCTTGTTGTTGGGCCCTATATGCATCTATATGCATGTATATTTTTTGTCATACCATCACAAAGTCATACTTATAGGGGGGTGTAGGAATATATTAAACCCACTCACAACTTAGGATAAAATAATTAATCATTATTTGATTAATTATTCACCCACTAGCTTAATTAGTTGGCATCCACTTGCACCTTAAAGTCAATACATGCCATCTATATCCTAGGAATGATTTATTTCCAATTCTGGGTTGATCTTGACCACCTTTTGACCATCTAGAATTAGTATACAGGACTTTACAACAGATTCTTTGTTTTCTTCTTTTTCTGTTTTTTCTGCTTTTCCTGCTTTTCTATGGATAAGATAAAAGCTAGTCAACTAGGAAACTAGGAGATTTTCTTTCCAACCCATCCTCCATTAGTTTTTATCCATTTTCTAGGATTAGCATGTTATTTCCATCTCCTTGACAAATCACTCATGCTTTTTCCAACTCGTGAGGTCCTTGATAGATTTGGTAAGTGCTTTAGCCACCTATGGGGGTTTGTTATATTTTGGTAAGTCAGCCTTTTTGAGCTTTATGAGTTGTTTCCATACAATTCGATTTTCCTATTAGGGATGTACTATTTATGTACACTATTATTCATAATTATTCAATGGAAGGATACACACCAATATTGATCTCTTCATTCATGTGATTCAGTATCTTTTCTTCTCTCTATTTTTCCTGTGTATGCTTGTGAGAATTCTTAGTAGCAAGATCTATTTCCTATGCTTCTTTTTAGCATCATTGCACATAGCATTGATCTATTATTTATACAAGGGTTTAAGCCATAAGTCCATGGAATATGAAATATTCCATGGAGTACTATAAATCAAAGTTTTACAATCTTATACCAACTATTAAAACAATATAAGGAAACTATGTTAGAGCATGCACAAAGTCATAAGTCTCTAGACCATAGTAAGTATGGGTCACATAAATAATAAGTGCAGTAGTGGCCAAGTCACTATCATAAAGTCCGTAAATATAACAATAATAATCGGTACAACATAGGCTAGTAAACCATCTATCCTAGTATAAATATCATCTAAACAACCATCATATCGTCACTAGGATAGATCTGTAAAATAGAGTGCTAGTAACAAAAACAGACAGCATAGCCTGTTCAGCTTATATAAGCAGTTTTCATCACTAAGTGAACCTACACACATATTTAAAAGAAATGAATTAGTTCATAAGAACTAAGTAAGCATGATGGAACAAGTAGAAAATAGTTACCTCTCAGGTGGTTACAAGGGAAACTAGTCCCGCCACTCCACCTCTTTTTCCAATAACAAAGTTACGTCAGATTTGCGTATGCGACAGTAATCAAATTTATAACCAATGAGTATGTAATCAAATCACTAACATACATATCGATGCATAACCATAGAACACCATAGTAATAAACATCACAACAACATAAGTAATAAATTAAATAATCGCATAAAGAAATATGAAAGCAGGACGTAAGAAACACTTACGACATTACGGTACAGTAAACCAAGTATGACACATTCTGCAAGTTCAAATAATGTCTAGCATAGGTAGTTTTGGCTAGCCTAATAAAAAAAAATTCAATTTTTGGGGACATTACAATAGTTCAAGCAGACAAAATGTTACATCCAAGGTTTTAAACCTTCATCTTATAGTTTTAAAACATGCATATATTATAACCCCTTCTTACCATAGATATAAGGTATAGTCTAGTATTAGCACCCTTTGTCCTCTTTTAAATTTTGAGCATTGGAAGAGCTTGGTTTAGGTGAGAATTGTTGTAGATGTTTGGATGACATTTTTTCCACGATCACAAGAATAAGTTCATCGACGAAATCACCTCCAGAGGAGATTATAAACACATGCATTAGTATGTAATGAACTAAGTAAACCCCGTAGCATAGGAACCTTACCTTCATGAGTGAACCTTTAAAGGGAAAGAACCCTGCCACTCCACCCCTTAACATACATAGATAAGTAAGCATCTTCATAATGAACAATAATAAAATTAAATACACGTAAAATGAAAGTAAGACGTAAAACAAACATTAGAGGAAATTTGGGGTCTAAAATGGGCCTTATAAGAAAAAGTGCCAACAATAAATTTTGTGAGTTGGAATTCAAGAACCAATAGAATTTCAATAAAATTTGTCAACCATAATAGTTGAATTGACATATTTGTCATAAAAGAAAACTACTTTTTTGTTCGTCTTTTTGACATATATTGTAATATTCCTCTTACATAGCCTTAATTATTATGATTACGAATGTGTATCGTACTTGCTTCTGGTGAGGAGCTCAAGGACAAAGCCCCACCAGAAGCAAAACCATGCAGCTTATACAAGTTAATTACCTAAGTGATAAGCTTAGGAGACTTAAGACTTCAACAAAACCTAATGACGCATGACTAAACCCACTAGGGCTAAGGGTGAATGGTTAGAGAGCCATATTCTGACGTCATAGTCTTACATATCATATTGATTATGGAGATACTAGAAATAGGGATTTATCCTACAGGGGATTTTCTACTCCGCTGAAATTTATCCTGACTAAGATACCATGGCCTAGTTACCTAACCTGGTTATGTTGCGATCATTTTAGCATCGACATAAAAGTTAGGGAGTTAAAATAGAAAGGAAGAGTATCATCTTCAACATATCTCATTTAATAACTAAGGGGTGATATACCCTCTATCTAGATTAATATATATATATATATATATATATATATATATATATATATAGAGAGAGAGAGAGAGAGAGAGAGAGAGAGAGAGAGAGAGAGAGAGAGAGAGAGACTTATATTTAACATATATTTGATAAATAGATGGAGTTAATTATATATATATATACATTAAATGGTGGTAGACAAATCCCCCGTTGGTGGGCATGATGAAAAGTATGGTTTGATTATATTCCCTTATAATCATTACAACCAGAAATAATCCTAAACACATAGGAGAACCCTTTATATGAACTAAATAAAGGGTGATTACCTTTTTTTTTTAAAGGAAACATTTATATAATGTGTAAATAAAGTATATTTACATTTTATACTTCCGATGACAAGTGGGGAGGTGATGGTGAATTTTGCTATCCAAAAACAAGTATGGGGGTACACAAAATACATATTGCTTAATGAGTACATTTTAAAAGGAAATATGTGATTAAGCAATAACTAATATTTTGGCTGGACGCATGCCTCCATGGACTGCGAAATCTAGGGGAAACCTGCTTCTACAAAATTAATGGCATAATTTCCTCCTTTATTTGTGGGAACTCGGCACCCAATGAGGGAAGGCCATTCTCCTTTAATTATTTATTAGGTCATGAAACTCAGAGGGGGGCATGTGGAGCTGAGAAGGAAATTCACGAGCTACATCTCAGGCTGGGATTTCAAATGTCAAAAGTTATTTCTATTTGTAGGAGGGGTAGCGTTGCTATTTTCTACAGGGTTGAGGACTACGACCTCTCTGGATCTATGCCAAATAGTTTCCTTGGGGAAGGCTGAGGCTGAGAGGATTACCAACGATTGGGGCATGAAGCCTGCACTTCTTCAAGACGGGATTTTTATTCCCCATTTGCTGCGTATAAGAGGAAAAATAATATTATAGCCATTCACTAGGTTCAGCGTGCATTTGGTATAAGTTTCATCCTTACGACCGCGTCTTGGGAATCAAGAACATTATGCTCATATTTTAAATTATACCTCAACTTTGACCCACACAACTGGAGTCACAACCTCGGCTCAAAGGTATGGACTGTTCTCCAGGTAAAGGGTCGATATACTATATGTATGACATGAAAGCTGTCGTGACTTAGGATAGGGTAATAATGCTGCACATTTTGTTCTTGACTGCAATTTTGATAACGGAACTCATATCACACATCTAGTGAGCAATCGCATGATTAGGGTATAACCATGTGGTGCTAAAAATCCATGATTTCAATTCGGGTTAACTGAACCGTTGAAGTGTAATATCCCCATTACTGAACTCGGTTGCATTAAAGGATACATGATGTATATGTTGTAATTAATTGTGGTGTGGAGCTAAAGGCAAAATCCCCACCATCGATTTGGTTGTTTTATGTTTCGGTAATTGGGATCATTACCGATGGTATATCATGCTATCCAGCACATGATAGTTTTGCATCATGTAAATATGCACATTAATTAAAATAAATCTACAGCCAGCTATGATGGTGCAACGTTCAATGAAAAGGGCATGATTTCCTAAGGTTAAGGGGGGGGGGGAATTGTTAAACCATGAGCCTATGGGGAAAAGCCATGTGTCAACCATTAAAATCCCTGATGTTAGTTGGGTAGTTAATGCTGGGTACTGGTGGGTGGTAGGTTTTCCTCCATGTACTCTCCACTAGTTGGTTCAGTCACCCACATAGACTAGGAGTGGTTTCCTCATGCGCCGTTTGGGATGCCCGATCGGTTCTGTCCACTCTCTCCATCGTTGGGTTGTTCATTCCTCACATAGAGGGGAGTTAAAAGGATCCATGATTCTGTGTGTGGCAGTTCCTTGTCCTCTTCCTCACTGACTGTTGGCCTGAGGATCGGTTCTTCCTCTTGTTCACGCAGAAATTCTATGTTTTGACTCAACCTTTGTCGGACTGTGAAATGTTGCCATGGTTTTTCACTATGGGATGTTTTCTGTGGTTTCCTTGGTGATATGTCTTCCTCCTATCTATGTTGAGGATTAGTTTCCTGTCCACGTTCTTGTTGTAGTTGTCCAAATATTTCATTATTGATCGTGGACTGTGGTTTTCTTTTGTGGTACGTTGGTTGTTGTTTCCCACATTTGTTGGTTGAGTTTCCTTTGCAATTTGGGCTGCTGTAGATCATTGTGGAATCATTTTGGCCATGAGAGGGCCAAGAACGATTCATGGTTTTGTTTTCCCCTGTCAAAGCTGTAATTGTTGGTTTTGCTGCATGCATGTAGTGGTTGGTCCTCAGACTATGTGGAGTGATATTAAAGGCTGGGAATGCTTGAGAAACCTGGGTTTGGGGATCCACACAGACAGAGTTAGATGGCTGGATTTCTTCTCCACAACCCCGAAACAACACTGGCAAGGGAAATCAAGGCCTGAGGGACTATGAAGTAGAGAAGGGACAGATTCTTGGTGTCAGGGGTGTGTGCATGTCTTAGAGGTCAGGCTAGCTTTGGTGTAGGTGTCCTTAGCTCTTCCATGACCTCACAAGCTTAGCATTTAGCTTCTCCCAGCTCCTTGATAGCCTAATCAACCCTACTATGTGGGATTGGATGATTTGTGTACCTTGGCTATTTGTAAGCCTGCTTAGTCCTTATTCCTTGGGGAATCATGCCCAGCTCGGGGGTGGCAGTGTTGCTGAGAGAATGACGAGCACGTTGGCCTATGGTTGGGTCGAACGTTGTAGCGACGTAGCTAGTTACAGGGCAAGTTATTCATGAGATAAGTATCCTTCTCTATTTCATCTCTAAAATTATATTTGATGGCTAATGAACTATGATGAACATGTTTAATGCCTGAATGTATGTTTTCTTCCACTGTGTATGTGAATGACTATGCATCTTAGCATGTTTTATGTTTTAAGAATTTTATCTCATCATTTTATGTATGTTCATGTTCATGGGGCTAGTTGCCCAGATGTTTGATGGTTTTGTAGCATCCTCTTCGCCGGTCGGAGGGTCGTGGAAGTTACAGTGTGGTATCATAGCTTTGGTTGCAGCATGGGCCTGAATGGGCCATGAAAGGTTGGCTAGCAGAGGCGGTTTCCTTCTGCCCAGCAGAAATCAGAAGAAATTTCTGCATGACAAGAGAATTTTGAAAAATTCCTCTAAGTATTGGGATCATTGGATCATCGGAGGACTTAGTCCGAAGTCTCGCTGATCCATCAGATCACCTAAGCAGAATGACGTCTGACGAGGACCACCGAATAAAAAAATCTCGAAATTTTTTCTAAGTATCCAGATTGTCGGCCGTCGGAAAAGGTTAGAGGATCTCTCCTCTGATGTAGAGAAATTTTTAGTCGGAAGGCCCTCTGATACATGCCATGGGTGAATGACGAAAGGAGAGGAAACTTCCATCGGAATTCATCAGTGGAAGACTGTCGAAATGATGGTGCAATGAAGTTGATGGAGTCACCGCAGTGTCGACAAAAAATAGTAGATGAAATATCTGACGGAGCGCCGCAGGAAGATGACTAAGGGAAAAACTTTTCCTAAATTTTTCTAAGTGCTGGCTATCGATGATCAGCGAAGATCAGTAAATTTAATTGGAGAAACGTAGTTGTTTGGGTCGCTGATACGTCGGTGGAAAAGATGGGAAGCTATTTAGTTGAGCCGCCGATACAGTGGTGGGAAGAAGTTGAAAATGATTCCAGAAGTTGGAAATCTCAGGCTGTCGGAAGTCGATTCGTTATTATGAGCCGCAGTGTTGGCTTGGATATCCTGAAGGATGTCGATACGTTGGTGAAAGTTAGTGGATGCAGCGGCCAATGCGCCGGCAGACGAAGAAAAGAAATTTCCAAAAATTTGTCTAAGTACCAAAAACATCAAAAAATTTTAGTTGTCCAAATAGTCAATACGCCGATGAAACTTAGTTGTTTGGATCGCCGATGTGGCAGCAAACGTCAGAAAAAGATAGACGATGGCAGCACCGATACGTTGGTGGAAAATAGAGGATGAAAGTGCCGATGTGGTTGAGGAATAAAGGAAGTTTTTCACCGAAAATTCTTAAGTATGGAAATCGTCGGCAGAATTTAGTTGATTTGATCGGTGAATATTAGAGGATGGAACAGTCGATGTGGCAGCTGACGTCGAAAGAAATTAGATGATCGTGGGTCCACCGTTGAGGCTTCCATGTGGACTAGCATTCAGATGGACAACGACCTCTGTCGTTGATGCCATAGTGGTCAGTGTACCCGATTTCCCATATGCCATAGTCCTCGGCATCATTGATAAATGATAAAGGGCTCGAAAGCTTAGACGGATGGGGATCCGAAACAGCGAAAGATGCTAGCTGTTTGACCGCTGAAGAACAACCCTTGGCATCACCGATGCAGTGCAAGGCTTAAGGGTTCCAATCGCCAATAAAGTTCAGAAGGTTAGATTACTATAGGCCCGATATAGCAAAAGGAAATAGATGAACATGCCACCGTTGAGCTCAGAGGAAAATAGAGCTTTTGGCCGCTGAAATGTCAAAAACTTATTTGGAAAGAGACCCGATAGGGAGAAAGAAATTTTGGGTTTTTCAAAGTGGAATTTTTCTCAAAAAATTCCAACTATTTTTCAGTGGATTTTCAGTAGACCGCCAGTGGATTACAGGGCTAAAAAGGAAGAAAATTCCAGGTGGCTATGGTTGACATTCAGACCAGAATACATTTGGTAAAAAGCATCATTTTTGAAGTGGTGTGGTTTTCACACCCGAGGTTAGAATGAAGCATGTGGATAGGCGTTGGAAAGCTTATCCAGTAGGGAACAAGGAAGAGTCACCAGAATCTGAGTGTGGGGTAGTGAAGTGCTAGTGATTGCTTGAAAGAGAAATGTGCTGCTGTCAATATGGACAACCTGGGAATTGCATGCCTAGAGGTAGCAAGACCATGAAGTCAAACTAACTGTTGTGTGGAAGAGGAGTTCCATGCAAGGATGAGGGAATTGAAAAGCGAAATTTCCTTTAACCTTGTCTTGCTAATTATGATTACAAGTTTTATACATGAAATGTATGAAGATATGCCTTGCATGCATAGGATATTACATGTTGGTAAGAATAGTGAGAATTACACATTCATAATCGACCACTAATGATAATTATTGCATTGGTGTTGGCATTAGTGGAAAAACCAACGACAACATGGATATGGCTGAATGTGTTGCTGATGCTGATGAATGTGACCAGCAACCCTATGGATAAAGGAATAAGGAAACAAGTCCAGAATCAAAAGTTGGTGAGCAAACTCTGCAATCTCCTGCAAAGAGCCAGCCAAACTGGTAATTTCAAGGGTGTAAGTAGGACCCATGAAGGTAAGAATTTAATTATGACAATTGCATGGAGTGGTAAAAGCAAGAGGTCTCATACCATGTGGGTATTTGAATTTTATACTGCATTCATAGAGAAATGTGTCATGCCTATATTATGTTGTTATGAGCTTAGTAGCCCAAGGAAAGTAAGCACCAATGATCTTGATTATAGTCATGCATCCTATATAAAGTAGTCATGGTATGTTTGAATGCATAGTATTCCTGAATCAATGCAAGGTAGCATTGAGTGGATATGCATCAAAAGATTTTATAAACCTTGTAGTTATGCATTGAATGGATGCATATGAAGGGTGTGAGTAACTGATTACATAAGTATGGGTGAAAATGTTGTGATGCATTGCATGAATGCATTGAGATAGTGCATGTGATATTATGAATAACTAATGGCTGAAATGAGGAATTGATGACAATTCTAGAACCATTTCAAGAGCTGTTATGAATGTAGGATAGTAAGTGCATGAAGAGGGTAGTTAGGATCAATTGGCTGATGAAAATGCTCTATGGAAGGGCAAGGTGGTACAATGATACACTTGTGAAGTAAGGATCATCTAAACAATTCATTTAAAATTGCAGAAATGACATGACTGTACCCTGTAATTTAAAGTATGATAATGATTGCATGAAGTAAATGAGTTTTGGTAATATTGATGTGATTAACAGCTGGAAGTATTTGAATTTTATAAATTCTGAAAATGCTTTAGTGATGGTTGCAGCAATGAAAAGGTTAATAGTTATATGCATCTCGACTTACCAAGTGTTTGTCTGATTGAAGTTCAGGTTTTAGGTAGATTGTTTGGAGCATGGCAATGAGAGTAAGACCATGATAAATGCCGGAATCTACCATGAGAAAGAGACATACCTTATGAGAAGAGTCTCATGGTTGTGAAAATAATTTGTATGCATAATGAGTTGTTAAATTTGAATTTGTGAATTTCGGATTTAAGAAATTGTTGACAACTACTAATCACTATTGGCTTGCATAAGAATGGGTCAGGAGGACGCATTGTAAGTGGGTATTCATGTTATGCTAGTAAGCATAACATTATAATGGGCATAGTGGTGCTGCTTACAAGAGACCCACAATTGAGTATCACCTCATTGGCAAGCAAATGAATTTCTGTAGTAAACAGAGTTGAAAATTCTCAATGAATTTAATTACTAATGTCATTGCCTGGTTATGGAACAATCAAATTTGGATTGTATTATCAGATAATGATTGACTATTTGGCTATTTGATGAATGTGCCAGGGGTACACACTGCAAGAAGATCATGTGTGATGTCCTACAAGAGCCAAACTTCATGGGAAGGTTTCCCCTTATATTCGAAATGGGTTTCAGGTAAAAATCCATTGGACATTTTGGGAATGTCTCATCTACACTGCATGTTTGGAAAGAAACATGAGTGAGATGGTATAGATTATGTGGGTAAGAAATGTGTTGATACAAAATGTAAATAGGAATTGTGATGGAAAACTGAGGGACCGTCAACTCAGAGAAGGGAGCCCCCATTCCTCCTTAACAAAAGAATATTTCCTCGGTAAATGGATAAGTGTTCTGTGACCCTAGCTAAGAATATGCATGTCAAATTATTAAAATTCCATATGCAGAACATGTTTTGATTTTATTTCCATGATGACCGATTGCTTGAGTATGAATAAGGCCTACATGGCACACACCGGAAAATGGTGCACACTTTCTTGATGTTGGATCATGAAAGGGTTTTCAATATTGATTACACCCTAGGGCGTGCATGCATTCCTCGTGTCTCAATACTTGATAGTGAATGATATGAAATGTGATTCCAGTTTTAGAACAATAACGCTGATGAGTTGGTTATATTGCATGTGTTGTCAGGATAAATAGATGTAGTCTAGTGTTGCATGCTAAATGTACTATGGCTTGGGCTCATCCTACCTTCTACTTAAGAGCACATAGAAAGAGGCATTTTTGAGGGACTGAAGAGCAGAGAAGGGGGTGGTTTCTTGTGTTGTATGGGGTAATGGAATCAAAGCTCACTGCTGGAAATGAAATCTGGAAATGGTAATGATAAAGTTTCCTTCCCAGTCAACATAAATATGTAGTGGAAGGAGATGTTGGGCTAGTATATGCCCGGGGATCCATAGTAGATCCTGAACCTGGAAATGGTCGTTTATTGTTGATATAAGTGCATGTGTTATTGTTGATGGCTTGAGAAACCAACTGTGTTGGATTCGCTGATTGGTTGTTGATATAAGTGCAGGTGATTTGTTGACAGTATGATAAACCCAACTGAAGGTTGTCTTGACTGTGTAATTATTTGATGTTTTTGAAATTGTGGAAACGTTACAATGTTGGCTTGACTACTTATAGTCTGATAAACCCAACTATTAGATGGCTTGGCTAAGTATCCTGATAAACCCAACAGTGTATTGGCTTGATTTGCTGCAGCCTCATAAACCCAATTGTATATTGGCTTGGCTGGACGTTCTAATAAACCCCACTGTAGGTTGGCTTGACTATGCCTGATATATATAAAAGGATGTTGTGAAGCAGCCTGCATGCTAAACTAACATCCAAGTCCATAGGAGATCCAAAGGCTTGCAAGGTGAAGCAAGATCCCACGGACCAGAGAGGAAACGCACAATACAGACAAGTATTGGATTATTTTGCAATTTCTTTCTTATGAATCAGTTATGGTGTTTTAAGCTCTTGTTTTAGAGATAAAAACCATTGAGAATAAACTAAACATGTGAATCTATTCAATGTTTGAATATAGGTATCGCTGGGACTGAGGAATATGAGAGCATCATAGGGGTGCATGTTGACATGTGACTGTCCTGAAGAGCTCAGAATGAGTAGTAATGAAAAAGGTGCTAGTGAGATTGTGAAGTTCCTAGCAGGCGAGACAAACCATGTGCAGAGGATCCATGGTTGAGAGGTCTGAAATAGACTGGAGAAACTAAGTGTCATGACCAAGAGGGATTGGTCCAACATTCACGGTGAAGTGAAAGAGGCCAAGAACATGAAAACCACAGTGGTGATGTGGGTTCCAAGATGGAACAAAACAAAGAGGGGAAAAAAAACTCTTGCTTCTCTCTCTTTCCTTTTTGAATATATATATATATATATATATATATATATGCATTATGAAAACAAAACATTGTTGAATGCATGTGTGACTGAAAATAGAATGTATGTATTTGCTTAAAGTAAATTGTGAATGTTCGAATAGTTAATTCCCTTCCCAAAAATGGACATGAATGAGCTCATGTTCCTATTGGGAAGGCATGAAAAATATGAGTCTCCTTCATGAGACTTGGACTGTCATGCCAATTGGGCAATTAATTGACTGATTTTTATATTATGCTTGGTCTGACAAAATTTCAATGATGCATTTCACAGGTGAGAAAAGTGAAATCCAGTGATGCCCATTGATCATGGCAGCCGACCAAAAGCTGTTGGATTTGGCTGGAAGTCTCCTTGAAACAATTGCCAAGACCCAAGAAAATCTTGGAGAGATACTCAAGATATAGAAAAGTTCCTAGACTTGGGGATGAGCAGAAAGCTGAGAACCAGCAAGAGAAGCTTGTGGAAGCCGAGGGGCTTGGTCCTAAAAGTTCAAGTAAATAATTGAACGTGGGACAGATCTACCAAATTTTTAAATTTTGATGTGAAAATGGTATATGCATTCCTATGCATTGGAACACCAAGGACGGTGTTATTCTAAGGGGGAGGGGATTGTAATATCCCCGGTCCTGACCCCAATTGCATTAAAGGATACATGATGTATATGTTGTAATTAATTGTGGTGTGGAGCTAAAGGCAAAATCCCCACCATCGATTTGGTTATGTTATGTTTCGGCAATTGGGATTGTTGCTGATGGTATATCGTTTTATCTAGCACATGATATTTTTGCATCATGTAAATATACAAATTAATTAAATTAAACCTAGAGCCAGCTACAACAGTGCAACGTTAAATGAAAAGGGCATGATTTCCTAAGGTTAAGGGGGGGGGGAATTGTTAAACCATGAGCCTATGGGGAAAATCCATGTGTCAACCATTAAAATCCCTAATGTTAGTTGGGCAGTTAATGCTGGGTAGTGGTGGGTTGCAGGTTTTCCCCCATGTACTCTCCACCAGCTAGTTTAGTCACCCGCACGGACTAGGAGTGGTTTCCTCATGCGCCATTTGGGATGCCCGATCGGTTCTGTCCACTCTCTCCATCGTTGGTCTGTTCATTCCTCACATAGAGGGGAGTTAAAAGGATCCACAATTATGTGTGTGGGGGTTCGTTCTCCTCTTCCTGATTGACTGTTGGCCCGAGGATTGGTTCTTCCTCTTGTTCATGCAAAACGTCTGTGTTTTGACTCCACCATTATCGGACTATGAAATTTTTTCATGGTTTTTCACCGTGGGATGTTTTTCGTGGATTCCTTGGTGATATGTCTTCCTCCTGTCTAAGTTAAGGATCGGTTTCCTTCCCACGTTCCTGTTGTAGTTGTCCAGATATTTCATTATTGATCATGGAATGTGGTTTTCTTTTGGGGTTTGTTGGCTATTGTTTCCCACATTTGTTGGCTGAGTTTCCTTTGTGATTTGGGCTGTTGTAGATCACTATGGAATCGTTTTGGCCACGATAGGGCCAAGAACGATTCAGGGGTTTGTTTTCCCCTATCAAAGCTGTAATTGCTAGTTTTGCTGCATGCATGCAGCGGTTGGTCTTTGGACTGTGTGGAGTGAGATTGAAGGCTGGGTATGCTTGAGAAACCTAGGTTTGGGGAGCCACACAGATAGAGTTAGATGGCTGGATTTCTTCTCCACAACCCCGAAAGAGAACTGGAAAGGGAAGTCAAGGACGGATTCCTGGTGTCGGGGGTGTGTGGGTGTCTTAGAGGTTAGGCTAGCTCTGGTGTAGTTGTCTTTAGCTCTTCCATGAGCACACCAGCTTAGCATTTAGCTTCTCCCAGATCCATGATAGCCGGATAAGCCCTACTATGTGGGCTTGGCTGGTTTGTGTACCTTGGCTATGTGTAAGCCTGCTTAGTCCCTTATTCCTTGGGGAATCATGCCCATCTCAGGGTTGACAATGTTGCTGAGATATTGATGAGCACACTGGCCTATGGTTGGGTGGAATGTTGCAGCCACGTACCTGGTTGCAGGGCAAGTTCTTCATGAGATAAGTATCCTTGTCTATTTCATCTCTGCAGTTATATTTGATGGCTAATGAACTATCATGAACATGTTGAATGCCTAAATGTATGTTTTCTTCCACTGTGTATGTGAATGGCTATGCATCTTAGCATGTTTTATGTTTTAAGAATTTTATGTATGTTCATGTTCATGTTCATGGGGCCAGTTGCCCGAATGTTTGATGGTTTTGTAGCATCCTCTTCACTGGTCAGAGGGTCGTGGACGTTACATGAAGCATATGTATAATGTGAAGGATGTCAAGAGTCTAGGATAGGATGATAGTTATGTGGTTTCTTTTTCCTTGACTGCGATTTTGGGTAAACTGAACTGATATTATACAGCTAGTAAGAAATCACATATTTTGCTATAAACCTTGACAGTGATCCCGATGAACTGAATCGTTATAATAATTTAGGCGGTGCAATATTTAAGGGTAGGACCTTTTATTTTATTTTAGTTTGGATGTGCTTTAGTAACAGACCTATTTTATAAGCGGGTAGATGTCGACCTACACGTTCAGAAAGAGCTGTGCGAGTTCATCTCAATTGGGGTGTGTGATTGGGATAGCCTTCGGATTCTTATCCCTTATAAATAATTTTTGTCACCCACGCAAGTGGTATTTCTGTTAGTATTTGTTTTTGTCAAACAATTTTTTTTTGTCAAACAAATTCTTTTTGTTGATGTATTTGTAACTTTGGAATGTATTCATCTATGTATCTTATGTCTTGTAATACGATGTTTATTTCGGGATGTATCTATTATGTCATTAAGTAATGTTGTCATGCCAAAATGTTCCGATCAGGAGGATCTATTACATAAACAAGTCATGTCAATTCATAGTGGGTAGCCCTCTGATTGTCTAAAAGTTAAAGTCCCCGCAGTTCCAGGGCACTAGGGTTATTAGACTCTCCTAGTAGAGGTCAGCCCTAGTAGGTTTTTAGTCATGCCGGGATTAGTATGAATAGAGAACTGGAGTCTCTATTTTTCACACAACTCATACACACTCAAGTGTAGGGCATATTTGAGGAAGGAGAAGACACTAGGGCTAGATAAGAAGAAGGATACTACTGTCGGAGATCACTTACTGTTTTGGGATTTTCTATTTTGGTGTTGATTGTATCTCTAAGGAAGTTGCGGGGTTTTCTCCTTTATGGTTTCCCTGAGGAAAAACACTGTGTTCATTGTCTCTTGTGTTTAATTGCTGTGCTTGTTATTCTCTCAATTAAAGATCCTAATAATGCTAGATTAATGTTGAAAAACTAACATGGTATCAGAGCTAACCTGAGAAGAAGACAATGTGTAGCTATGGGAACTAGGGCTTCCTAGTTTGTGGATCTTCCTCCACATATTTTCAGCAAAAGTAAGGTGGAAGAACTCTCCTCCTTAGGGCGCATCTTTCTATCGAAGCAGAATCCAATTCTAAGGTTTTTCAATTTTGGACCCGACACTACTGCCGAAAATTAGGGCTTTTCATAGAAGAGGAATTTTTCAGTGAGCCGAGGCCTGGATCGATCTCCTCCCCAAAATTGAAGTTAGGGATAATTTGCTCTGAATCCAGTACTGTAGGATTTCAGAGCAAGTTTTAGATCTGACATATTGAATGTGATAAGATCTAAAATCTTTTGTATTTCCATTTGAGGTTCTGAGTTAAGATGTCTCATCATACTAAGCTTGATGAAAAGCTTGAGGGAGTTGACAACTTTCGAGCCTGGAAGTATAGGATCTCCCTAGTCCTGGAAGAAAATGAATTAGACTCCTACATCCATGAGGAGGTTCCAGATCCACAGGGAGATGAGGCAAAGGCCTTACATAAGAAGAATATGGTTATGGAAAAGAGGATCACTACTGATTCTATCAAGGATCACCTTATCCCACATGTGTCCTCTCTCAAGACACCTAAAGCTATGTTTGATGCCCTAAGCAAATTGTTTGAAGGGAAGAACATAAACTGGAAGATGACTTTGAGAAATCAACTGAAGAATGTGAAGATCTAGAATGCAGATACCATCTAGTCTTACTTCACAAGGTTTTCTCAGATCAAGAAACAATTGGAAGCAGTAGATGAAGAAGTGGAGAATGTAGAAATTGTGATGACCACCTTGAATGGTCTCCCTAGGACATGGGACTCTTTCATTCAAGGGATTTGTGATAGAAAGAATTTGGTCAAGTTCAGCAGACTATGGGAAGAATGCTGTCAAGAAGAAGCTCGAATAACAGCTCTAGAAGAGAAGATGGGAAGTGAAGATCAAGCTCTCACAGTACAATCCAAGAAATCTAGATCCAGCATCACAGAAGTAAGTACTCTCATCATAGAAATAACTCTAGAAATCCTAGAGATAGGTCTAAGTACATTTTCTATAGATGTGACGAAAAATGACACTTTGCTAAAGATTGTCCTAAGAACAAAAGTAGCTCTCACAAGAAGAAGGGAAGCACGAAAAGACATCATGCTCATGCTGCAGAGGATGATGAACCATCCAAGAAGATCCAGATATGAAAGTGAAGATTCTTCAACCGAGGATGAATATGTTTTGATCTCCACTCCCATAGGTAACATTACTCATGGAAGTGATGATTGGATTATAGACAGTGGGGCTTCCAAAAATATGACTGGATTCAAGGAATCCTTTGTGAAACTCTCAAAACATGAATCACCTCACAAGGTGAAGCTAGGAGATGACTACCAATATCCAATAAAAGGTAGTGGGGAATATTCCTACAAATTAGACTCTGGAAAGTCTCTAACAATGAATGAAGTATTGTTTGTGCCAATACTCAAGAAGAGCCTTCTCTCCATATTAGCATTGGATGCAAAAGGAATAAGGGTTGCATTCATAGATGGTCAAGTCATCATGTGGCCAAAAGGAAAGACTATTGATGATGCAATAGTGATTGGTGAACAAGAAGGAGGTTTGTAAAAATTGAAGGGCCATCCAGAACAAGCTTTGGTCCATGACACAGTAGAGCCAAGTGAACTTTGGCATAGAAGGCTTGCACATGTGCATTACATAGCACTACCTCTTGCAAGCAAAGCTGTTGAAGGTCTTCCAGAAATGCAACCAAAACATGATGGGGTCTGTAAAGGATGTGTGAAAGGAAAGAACACAAAGAAGACATTTCCAAGTAGTGAAAGCAAAGAAAAAGAAATCTTCGAAATCATCCACTCCGATGTATGCAGTCCTATGTCATCAAGCTCACTAAGCGGGTATGCATATTATGTTTCTTTTATTGATGATTTTTCTAGGAATACATGGGTTTAATTCATGAAGAACAAAGATGAAGTATTCAACAAATTCAAGGAATTCAAAGCCTTGATTGAGAACCACACTGAAAACAAGATCAAGACTTTTCAATCAGATAATGGCGGAGAATTCACTTCAAATGAATTCAAAGAGATATGTAAACAATCGGGGATTAAGGGGGAGTTGTCCACTCCTTATAATCCACAACAAAATGGGATTGTAGAACTGAAGAACAGAACTAGCATGGAAGATACAAAAGCCATGCTTCATGATCAAGATCTTCCTATGCATCTTTGGGAAGAAGCTTCTTTGGGAAGAAGCTGCTAGAACAATGGTGTATGTACAGAACTGTACTCCACATAGAGTACTCGAGAACAAGACTCCTGAAGAAGTATTCTCCAACAAGAAACCAGAAGTCAGACATCTCAGAATATTTGGCTATCCTTTATACATACACATTCCAAAAGAGAAGAGAACAAAATTAGATCCTTCAGGAAAGAAGGGTATATTTGTGGGATACTCTGAAATCTTGAAGGCTTACAGAATCTATTTCCCAGGATACAAGAAGATTGACATCAGTAAGGATGTGACATTTGATGAAGACATGGATTACAACAAATCCAGAAAGAGACCTTCTGGAGAACCTGGAGAAGCAAAAGCACCCAGAATTTATGACACAACCATGAACGAAGAAATTCAAGAAGAAGATCGAGAATTTGAAGAACCACAAAGACCTATAGATCCACCTCTGGAGAAGAATCATCATAAGGGGAAACCTGCTTGGGTATGAGAACTTATCCAAGGTGCGGAAAGATATTGGGCTCTAGAAGAGAATCAAAGAGAAAGAAAGAGGACCAAATCCTGCTCTGGGTATGTAGCTTTACTATGTGATTTCATTGACAAAGAACCTTCTAGTTATGAAGAAGTGGTAGAATGGAAAGAATGGAAGGATGCTATGATCAAAGAATATCAATCAATCATGAAGAAAAATGTTTGGAATGTTGTCCCAAGACCAGAAGGGAATTCAGTTGTAACTTCCAAATGGATCTACAAGATCAAGCATGTTGCAGACGGTACCATTGAAAATTATAAATCAAGATTTGTGGCTCAGGGTTTCTCTCAGAAAGAAGAAATTGATTATGAAGAAACATTTGCACCTGTAGCCAAATACACTTCCATCAGATCAGTACTTCCTCTGGCTGCAATGATGAAATGGAAGATACACCAGATGGATGTCAAGACTACTTTCTTGAATGGTGTAGTAGAAGAGGAAGTGTATGTGGAGCAGCCACTCGGTTTTGAGACACATGATAGTGAGTCTCATGTATGCAGATTGAAGAAAGACCTATACGGTTTGAAATAGGAACCCATGACATGGTATGGCAGAATTGACAAATTTCTATCCAGTTTGGGCTTTACCAAGAGTAAAGCAGATTCCAACCTTTACTACAAGGTTGAACATGGAAACCTAGTGATGCTTCTACTATATGTAGATGATCTATTCATGACAGGGATGGATGGGTTGATTGCTGATACGAAGAGAAAGCTTGCTGTTGAGTTCGAGATGAAGGACTTGGGTATGATGCATTATTTCCTAGGTATGGAGGTGTCGCAAAGTTCTTATGGAATCTTCCTTGGACAAGGAAAGTATGCAGCAGAGATCCTGAAGAGGTTTGGGATGATGGACTACAAATCCATGGCCACACCTATGGCATTGAACTTGAAGCTATTGAGTGATGCTTCATCAGAGTCGCTTGATACTACGATGTATCATCAGATGATTGGGTCATTGATGTACCTGACGAACATGAGACCAGACATTTGCTTTGCTGTGAACACCTTGAGCCAGTTCTTGATAGATCTAAGAAATGTTCACTTGATTGCTGCAAAGCATATTCTGAGGTACCTGAGGGGTACAATTGATTATGGGCTGAAGTATGAGTCGAATAAGAAGATTAACTTGGAGGGTTATGTCAATTTAGATTGGGTAGGAAATGCCATCAATAGGAATATCACTTCAGGATGTTGCTTCAGTATTGGATCATGTGTGATCTCTTGGTTTAGCAGGAAGCAATCCTGTGTGGCACTGAGTACAGCTGAAGCATAGTATGTCACAGCTTGTTCAGCTAGTTGTGAGGAAATATGGCTGTAGAAGCTACTGTCCGATATATTTGATCTCTAGTTGGATGCTACTTGTATACATTGTGACAACCAGAGTTGCATGAAGTTGTTAGAGAATCCAGTGTTCCATGAGAAGTCAAAGCATATCGAGATCAAGTATAACTATATCAAGATATGGTGCAGAGGGAAGCAGTGAAGCTCTAGTATGTTGCAACGGAAGAACATATAGCTGATGTATTGATGAAGCCAATGGCTAGGATTAAGTTTGAGTACTTCAGGGTGAATCTTGGTGTTATCCAGATCGAGGTTTCCTCCAAGAGAATGTGATGAGACCCATAGCCATTCAGACATGGTGAGAGGATTGGTTCCTTCCATGGTTATATGTAAGGGATGAGCCATTCTGTCATGGTGAGAGGATTGGTTCCTTCCATGTCATATATGAGTACTGGCCATTCTATCGAATAGGACAGATGTAAGGGCAACTGCCATTCTGGGAATGGAGGCACCTGGTCAGTTACCAGGAAAACTCACTCTAGGACTGAGAAGCCATTCTAATGTGATAGAGGGATGTGTTCCCACTCGATCAGATGTAAGGGCTAAACCATTCTATCATGGATAAAGTATTAGGTTCCTCCCATGTTAGATGTGAGTGTTGGCCATTCTGACGAGTAGGTCAGATGTAAGGGCAATTGCCATTCTAGGAATAGAGGCACCTGGTCAGTTACCAAGTAGCTCAGTCTGGGTCTGGGGGCCGTTCTGATGTGATGGTGGGATTAGTTCCTCCATGATCAGATGTGAGTGCATTCTCTTTCTCATGCGATGCTTCGTGCATGGTCAGATTGTAAGTGTTGATCCCTTTCTGATGCGGTGCTTCATGCATGGTCAGATTGTAAGTGTTGAGCCGTTTCTGATGTGGTGCTTCATGCATGGTCGAATTGTAAGTGCTAAGCCTTTTTGATGCATTGCTTTCGAGCATGATCAATTGTAAGTGTTGTTCCTTTCTGATAGGATGAGGTCGGATGTAAGTGCAGATCCTTTCCGATGCGGTGTGCTTGCACATGGTTGGATGTAAGTGCTGAGCCTTTCTGACAAGATGAGGTCATATGTGAGTGCTGGACCTTTCTGATAGGATGAGGTTAGATGTGAGTGTTGGGTGTTCCTTTTTTACAAGATGAGGTCATATGTAAGAGCTGGGCGAGCCATTCTCACTTAAGTGTCAGATATAAGCGATGATGAAGACCTACATGAAGGGTAGGCCTACAGGATTGACTCTGTAAAATTTCCTGTGATGAGAAGAATCGAGATAGCACCATTATGAGATAGCATATGATGATGATCTAGACTTGATGATGATCCAGATCAAGTGATGCAGATGAGATGATCCAGACTTGATTATGATCCAGATCAAGTGACGATCAAGTTGTGATGATGATCGAGACTCGATGATCCAGATCAAGTGATCTAGATGAGATGATCCAGATTGAGTGATGATCTAGCAGTGATGAGCCAGTAGTCATGATGATGTAGATCTTGTTATAAAGAAGAAGAAGATTACTTGAAGACTTGGAGACAAAGAAGACTTGAAGAAGAAGATGACTTGTAGACTCAAAGATGAAGAAGACTTGAAGATGACGAGATGATCTAGTTGATGCAAAGAAGAAGACCAATGCTAAAAATTGTGTCGAAAGAATAACTTCCTAGTTAAGAGGGAGTGTTGATGTATTTGTAACTTCGGAATGTATTCATCTATGTATCTTATGTCTTGTAAATCGATCTTTATTCTGGGATGTATCTATTATGTAATTGAGTCATGTTTTCATGCCCCGATGTTTCGATCAGGAGGATCTATTATGTAAACAAGTCATGTCAAGTCATAGTGGGTAACCTTCCAATTGTCTAAGGGTTAAATTCCCCGCAGTTCTGAGGCACTAGGGTTATTAGAATCTCTTAGTAGAGATCGGCCCTAATAGGGTTTTAGTCATGCTGGGATTAGTATAAATAGAGAACTGAAGTCTCTATTTATCACACAACTCATACACACTCAAGTGTATCTCATAGTTGAGGAAGGAGAAGACACTGGGGCTAGATAATAAGAAGGATACTGCTGTCGGAGATCACTTACAGTTTTGGGCTTTTCTATTTTGGTGCCGATTCTATCTCTGAGGAAGCTACAAAGTTTTCTCCTTTATGGTTTCCCCGAGGAAAAAAACTGTGTTCATTGTCTATTGTGTTTAATTGCTGTGCTTGTTATTATCTTAGTTAAATATCCTAATAATGCTAGCTTAATGTTGAAAAACTAACAGTTGTTACCTGGTTCAGCTCATCCTCAAGAGCCGCAATAAGGAATAAGGTCTAATTTCGTAAAAGAAAAAGACATGTCAAGATGTCTCCATCCTTATATTGGATATGATCCATTTTCTGTCTAGTCATAATATCTATTGATCTCGTGCGCAAAGGTCCAACACCAGAGTGAAGAATCCAGCTTTGTGTACTTTTGTTCCCTTGCACGTTTGGGTTTAGGGAAGAAATACTTCAGAACCTTAATGAGTTATACATTGCCTCCTCGTTACTCGTTTATAGTGTTTGGTTGATGTTTATAAGCATTTAAAATTTGAGGGGTCCCAACTTGGGTATGAAACTATAAACATTAGAGGAATTTTGGGGTCTAAAATGGGCCTCCTAAGGAAAATAATAAAATAATAGTTAAAATAATAAAATAATATTGATTAATTTTGGAGGAAGAAAGAAAAAAACTACTTTTTGTGTTTGTATTTTTGACATATCTCATTGTGTTTTTACTCAAATTTCGATCAGGAGAGCTTGTTGGATGCAAAATTTGATTCCGCATCCAACGAGTATGCACACTGCATACTTTTGACAGGCCCCACTACCCCAAAAACAAGAAATACCTGAAAAAATGTGATGATGACATCATCATCACATTTTTTCAGGTATTACTTGTTTTTGGGGTAGCGGGGCCCATCAAAAGTATGTAGTGTGGGTACTTGTTGGATGGGGAATCAAATTCCACATCCAACGAGCTCTCTCGATCGAAATTTGAGTAAAAACACAATGAGATATGTCAAAAATATGAACAAAAAAGTAGTTTTTTTTAATGACAAATATGTCAATTCAACCATTATGGTTGACTTATTTTATTGAAATTCTATTGGTTCTTGAATTCCAACTCACAAAAACTTATTTTGGCATGTTTTCGTATAAGGCCCATTTTAGACCCCAAATTTCCTCTAATGAACTGGGGTATCCTGATTTTGGTTTATCGCACAATGTGAACTGAAGCCACTGTTTTAGTATAGTATATTTATACTTGGTTTGGGAAAACTTAAGCTCAAAGGGAAATCCTTAAAATATTCCTGGAAGAGAACCCTCTCCCTTGTTGCGGGATCAATACAAGTAACGGGGAACCGAGTCCTACCTAGCGATATAAAACCTTGGTGAATATTCCTTTGTTTTGTTATACTTTGTTAAATGTATGGTTTAAGACATTTATTTAGAGGGTAATATGACAGGTTACATTTTAACATGTAATACATTTGTGGACGTACCTGTTGCATGATGGTTTGTCCCCATGTCATTCTAAGCATATCTTTCCTCCGTAGGCCTCATGGAGCGAGGGGTTTTTACCTTTAATTTGTAATGTTTTTTTGAGAAGTTTGGCAACAAAGGTTGTTGCGGTTGTAACAGAATATTTTGGAATAAATATTACATGCTCGACAGTTTGGTGGACGTAACCTCGGGTTTGGGGTGAACCACGTATGTTGGTGTCTCTGTGTTTGTGTCTAAATGTTCACTTTCTTGCATTTTTATGTGTATTTATAATGGGGGGAATACTTTAGGAATGATCATCAATCAGAGTTGGGCTGTATCATAATGGTCTTGTTGTCGCCCGAAACTGGCATGCGGGTGCCAAAAGCCCAAACCGCGGGCGCGCCGGCCCGGCGACAACCTCTCGAGAGAGAGGCCAATGTCACCACACCTTCTC
>LPNX010285286.1:284243-343210 GCA_001517045.1 Pseudotsuga menziesii
AACAGGTCTCAGTTGAAACCTTAGTATTGCTTAAAGACAGTGTGATGAAAAATGTTTGCAAGGTTATGAAAACAATGATATGTATTTTAATCACACTGTATCGACCAATCTAATGTATTGTGGACTGAAGACTTGTAAAGATTTGCGGTAGTTCCATAACTCTTCCCCTTTGAGGATATGACTTATTTGTGAAGACTTATTATTGAAACAAAAAATATTTAAACAATTTGGAAACCCATAGTTTAGGAAAGAGCTCCAGGCCTTTATATGTTGAATGTATTTTAAGATGGGTATACTACAAAATATTATTTTAGGGTTGGATATAAGTATTCTTCTAGACGACACCTTGACACTTCGTGTATGGTTAAGAATTTTATGATCACTATCATGGTTAGCATTGAAAGTTTCAAGGCAAGTATTTCCAAGAAGGGAAGCCATCCTAAAGGGTTTCTAAGACAGTGTTTAAATCTATAGCCATGAACTTACATGAATGTTGCCTCTTGATAATCAACAAACTTGCAGGTACATCTTGAAAGCAAGATGAAATTCCATGAAAGCAACAAGAAATTGTACATTTATATGGTAATGTTAACGTATAATTAGTCCTTCGGATGGAAATTTTCTCTCCCTATTTTTTGGTTCATCACATATCGGAGGTGAAAATTTGTTTAAATCTTTACACAATTTTTTTTTCATGTGGGGATGTCACATATATCCCTATGTTTTTACTCAAATTTCAAGTGGGAGAGATTATTGGATGCGTAATTTAATTCCACATCCAAAAACTACCCACACTATATAGTTTTGATGGACCTCGCTACCCCAAAAACAAGAAATACCTGAAAAAACATGATGGTGATGTCATCACCACATTTTTTCAGGTATTTCTTATTTTTGGGGTAGCAGGGTCCATCAAAAGTATGCATTATGGGTACTCGTTGGATGCAGAATTAAATTTCGCATCCAACGAGATCTCCCGCTTAGAATTTGAGTAGAAACACAGGGAGATATGTCGAAAATACAAACACAAAAAGTAGTTTTTTCATTCTTCCTCCAAAATTAATAACTATTATTTTATTATTTTAACTATTATTTTATTATTTTAACTATTATTTTATTATTTTCCTTAGGAGGCCCATTTTAGACCTCAAATTTCCTCTAATGGTAAGTATCGATAAATGTCAGTAAATAGGATAGACAGGAAAAATGATCTTATCAGCACATCAAAGTATAAAACAACAATATGTTGACATCGTCATCACCTAGGAAACACACATAAGGAAAACAACGGACAAAATTAAGGTGCAGCTCTTCAAACAAGTTTTCATTCCCCAATAGAAATAAAGATGTCCTTAAGATCTAGCATTTTATTAGTCTACACATTTTTTTTAATTTATGGATTTTAGGGACATTACAAACAATTATGGTCTTTTTCTACTATATGTACATCCATGTACATATCGATTCGTCGAGAATTTACAGGGAGCATTTTATGCCAGTTTTTCTATTCTATAATTTTATTGATGGTTTAACACATTTCCCATGGGGCACCCCAATTATGCAATTCGAGCAACCCAAATCGTTGAAATTTGTGTGCAACTTATCTAGAGTTTAGCTTACTCTCAACGATAATGGGTATGAGAGGTTCTAATGTGGCGTGGAAGTATTAATTAACATCTCATGCTTCTCAATGTCATCGATGCATGGTAAGCATAATTAACTATATCAATGGAACCCCCATTACTTTCATCATTTCATTGATTATATGAAATCTTGATTGTTGTAAGAGACATGTCGGATTTTAATGCAATGTAATGCATCGTCCAATGCCGAGCTTAAGGTTTGGGATCGAATCAACTCCAAAATGTGTGGTTAAAAATGAATAATCTCCTGTTCTTCAACACTAATGAAATCTTGGAAAAGTATTACAAGGTAACATAATTAGTCTTCCATTTCACGTGAGTTTCAACTAGTTATTTTTGTTTTTGTATTTAATTCATATTAACCACTTCAGTTAGCCATGAATTTATTGTTTCTCTATTTATAATTGGAATTATGAATGCATGATGCTCGTATTTAGGTGAGTTTTTTTATGCCTTCATCCATTTCAGATGAGTTAATAACCTGTTAATTCATTTTGGTTGATCGATTGCTACTCCTATGTAGTTTCCCATTCTGACAATTGGTTATTTGATAGACCGCATTGTTCATTCCCCCCAAAAATGATAAAGTAGAGATCAAAACAATTTTTACTGTGGAATGGAGTCTTGAAATTTCCATTAAAAACAGTGATAGTAAGAACTGTGTAGATAAAATTTTAACTTTATTTTCATTTTAAAACTTCTACTTCGACAAGATTGGACCCACTTAGACTTTTTTTTCACCAAATTAACTTCGACGGATTAACTTCGCTAGTCTACTTCGACTCGGTAGAATTCGACATAATTTATTTTGATTGAGTTGACTCTAATAGGTTCTTAATTTGACCAATTTACTTATTTAAATTAACTTGATGAATTTTACTTTGACTAGTTCTACTTAGATGAGTTTTAGCTCAAAATACTTTTACTTCAACTGGACAAAAATCAGATGGATTAACTCAATGTATTTTACTTCAACAAGATCTACTTCTATGAGATTTACCTTTACTAAATTAACTCGATCGTTTTACGGACTTATACTTTCACTTCTTTTGATTATGTCCAATTTTTACTTCGACAAACTTATAATATAAAAAATGTTATACTGGTATATAAGCTATATTATTCACTTCGATGTGAAAGACTCCTTTTAAACATACAGTTGGTTAAAATAACTTTGACTCACTCTACTCTAACAACTTGATGTGAATATTTGACTTGACTATACTAAGACAATCCAACTATACCAAAATATTTGAAAATGAGATTTGTGTTGAAATTACAATGTGGTTAAAACTATAGTTTTAAACTCTGAAATATGAAGGATTTTTTATTTCTTTTACCGATTCTAAATGTTAAAATCATTCACAAAAGTAATTTTGGAGAAGATGTGTGGCATGCAACATCCAACATTCTTCAGAATTAACACAAAAACTATAGTGTTATGTATAACTCACAAAATAGGAAAATAATGGTCACATCCATAGATTTGGAAACTTACTTGGATTTTTCACCATTTACAGAGTTTGGGCTCTCAATACATTCTAATACCATGAGGTTGATATATCGAACACTTCTCATAATTTTTATTCTTCTCCTTTCTTTCTTACTATGTTATTTTCCTAGAGGCTTTGTTTTTCGTTCTTCTTCAACAATTTATAAAATGACTAGAATTATGCTTCTCTTGGAAGCTTTACTACCATTAAAGAATGTAATTAATTTCTACCATAAAACTTGACTTCAGAAATACTATTCGGCTATTTAAATATGGAGAAATGTGAACTCCATAACCTAAAAGACTGATTGACTCACCGATTGACAAAAATCTACTTATACAGAGTTTGACTGAGTCAGCTGAGATGTGATGCAGATATTCTTCTAATTAATATTTCCAACCCTCTTCCTTACTTATAAGCACATGGGGATCATTAAAAAAATAATTTACAAAATGTTTCATAGTTGGAACTTTCTATGTGCATGAAATAATTCATTGTCTAAAATTTTTCACTCCTAAATTGTTTCGTAGATGCTAAAATGTGTCCCCCTTCAATGGTTTCATAAAAATGTTGGCTAGTTGATATTTAGACCTGCAAAATTCTAAACTAATTACTTTGGTATTTAGCAAATCTCTTATAAAATGATACCTTGCGTCGATGTGTTTGTTTTTGTTGTTGAATAGATGATTCTTCTACAGTGTAATGGATGAAATTTTGCCATAGTAAATGCTTGTTTGTTCTTGTTGGTCCTGGGATTGGTCTCTTAACATTCTTCTTGTCCAAATTGCTTGACATGAAATGCTTTGAACTACAACATACTCTGCTTCTGCAAATGACAGAGTCACAATGGGTTATTTCTTTGAAGCGCAAGAAAAAATACCTCTACCAAAATGAAATGTGTACCCAAATGTGCTTTTCCTATCATCTATATTTCCTTCATTCAACCATACCTCTACCATTCTTTCCCTATGATTCTACACATTCCCATCAGCATATTGCTTGGTCTTATAAATCTGTTTGACACTGATTACATCCTTATCTTTTGGCTTATCAACCAACTACCATGTTTGATTCTTCTCAATGCATTCTATTTCTTGATCCATAGCTTGTGCCTATACTTCATCTTAGACATATTCCTCAAATGTTAGTGGATCATCTATTTGATAAAAAAATACAAAATATGAGAATGAACATGGTCTACTAGCATCATATATTTCATGCAGAATTCTTGTGTTTATTGAATTTTTCGATATCAACCTCGTCAAACTTGATTTTGTCAATGCTGACATATTTTGTTGAGCTATTTGTGTGCTCTTTGATGAAGCTTGATATATGAATTTTTTCAACTTACCTTGTGTAGGAACATGTCAAGGTGTCCTGGGAATGGTTAAGGATCCAAGATTTTATCTATGATGTGGTATTCGAACCACTTTTTTGACCATATCATCATGTTCAAATGTCGACACAATCTTGACATTATTTTCTACCGTTACATCCCATACTTCATTATCGACATGTTGAACACATCGACTGATAATGTTTGGGTACACAGGGTACTCCCAAAAGACCAAACACCTTCAGAAACCGTTTCACATAAATAGATCACAGATCAACACACCGATGTTTGTCATGTGGTTAAAACCCTCAAGAGGGAAACAGTCCACGACCCTAGCCAAATACCTACTTGGAGCAATTTATTATGCAAAAGAAATAATGTTACATGAGCTTCTCATAATCGATCAACTAGCCAAAGACCCACTATCCTCTTTAAATAGAGATCATAGACCAATCAGGTGTTAAGCCATGGATCAATGGTAGGTATGATCTAAGAGAAGTTGATACGTCGGATCACTCTATGTCTAAAACATATCGTGACCTTTGGATTAGAATATTTACAAATGCATACTAATGCATACTAAAGAAAAACACTTTTACCTAATGGATATATTACACAAGTTGATCTTAACTAATTCCTAAGTGTATAAATATCCTAACATCCCCCCTTAAGAACAACTTGGGATAGGATTGAAGGATTTACAAAAGTGACACTATTAGGAGAAGGAAGGAGGCATTAGAGCCTATCTCCCCTTAAGGACACATTCCTGAACTCCTAACATAGACCGAAGTTTAGAAAACTTCACTTCTATAAGAGACTTGGTGGATATGTCTGCAACTTGATCATCTGTAGGGCAATAGAGCACTTCAATAACACGATCATGAACAAGATTTCTGATGAAGTGCATGTGTAGCTCAATGTTTTTGCTGTGCTGATGTAGAACTGGATGTTTGGCAAGCTTGATGGCACTTTTATTGTCGCACCAAAGTGGAGTAGGCTGCTACTGCTCAAATCCAAACTCTGAAAGGATATATCGAAGCCACAAAGCTTCCTAACTAGCATTAACTGCGGCTCGATATTCTGCTTCTACTGAAGAAATAACAAGAGCTTGTTGTTTCTTACAAGCCTAAGTGATAGGTCCAGATCCCAGACCGAAAACATAACCTACAGTAGACTTTTGATCATCAGGATTGCCAGCCCAATCTGAATCAGTGAAACCAACCAGCAAAGGTTTCCCCCCTGTACTGTAATGAATCCCAAACTGAATTGTACCTCGAATATATCGAAGTATTCTTTTTGCTGCTTTCCAGTGAATTTAATGAGGAGTTTGCATATAACGGGAACCACGACAAATGGCAAAGGAAAGGTCAGGAAAATAATGAGTCAAGTATAAAAGACTACCAACAAGATGACTATACAAGGTGGCATCTACTTTAGGGGAAGTACAAGTGGCAGAAATTTTGACTCTAGACTGGAAGGGAGAAGGGGCTGGTGTACAATATTCCATGTGGAAGCGACGAAGAAGGTCACAAGCATACTTAGACTGGGAAAGAAATATTCCTTCTTTGGTTTGGAAGACTTGGAGACCAAGAAAATAATGCAAATGTCCTAAGTCTGAAATTTCAAAATTTTGCATAAGACTAGATTTCACATGGGTTATAAGGTTAGGGTCACTACCAGTAAGGATAAGATCATCAACATAAAGAACAAGTATGATGAGATGGTTTCCTACTTTCTTGGTGTAGACATTGGGATCATAATGGCATCTAGAAAAACCAGTGTTAAGGAGAAAGCTATCCATTTTGGCATACCAAGCTCTAGGAGCTTGCTTAAGGCCATATAAGGATTTCTTAAAGAGACAAACAAGGCTAGAGTTATTCTGAACATATCCAGGAGGTTGTTCAATGTAAATTTCCTCATGTAAATCACCATGTAAATTTCCTCATGTAAATCACCATGTAAGAAGGTAGACTTGGACTTCCGAGTTATGTAAGGCTGCAAGGGAAAGAACAAGGCGGATGGAGTTCATTTTTGCTACAGGGGAAAAGGTTTCATTGTAGTCAATCCCTTCAACTTGGGAAAATCCTTTGGAAACTAACCTTGCCTTAAGTCTTTCAACACTTCCATCTGATGCATACTTAGTTTTGTAGACCCATTTACATCTGACAAGTTTTCTTCCTTTTGGAAGAGGAACAAGATCCCAAGTATCGTTCGCCATTAAGGAACGATATTCTTCATCCATAGCTGCATCCCAATCTGGATTTCCTGAAGCTTCTGCAAAAGTTTCTGGATCATGATTCTTGGAAACTTGAGCTAAAAGAGAAGAGGCTCGCTGAAACTGAGAGCTTGTTCAACGTTGATCTCTAGGATCATCGGCAAGATCACCATCTGCTTCACATGTTGAACGGACCCATCGAGGAAGTATTGGTGCTGGTGTAATTGGAGGAACATGAGCAGGTAGAGGTGGATGTTCATCCTCATCGTCATCATCAGAAACTAGAGTTGGAAACTTGTCAAGGAAGCTAGAAGAAGAAGAAGAAGAAGAAGGCACAATCGCCAAATCAGGATCGCAGGCCAACGATGGCACACCCATCATGTTAGGCTTGCAGGACAAGAGATTTTCATCAAATTTAACATCTCTTCTAATGATTATATCATGATAATGTGACTGAAGAAGTCTATAACCTTTTACATCTTCATAATATCCAACAAATATGAACTTTTCACTTTTAGGCTGCAATTCTTTTCGTTTTTCATCCGGAATGTGAGCCTATGCTTCACAACCAAACACACGAAAGTGACTTACATCTGGTTTAATTTTACTCCATGCTTATTCCGGTGTTATACCTTGTAAAACTTTAGTGGGTGTGCGATTAAATATGTAATTTGCACAATTTATGGCCTCAGCCCAATATTGAAGACTTAGTCCCTTAGATTGGATCATACAATTAGCCATTTCTTTTAAAGTGCGGTTCTTCTGTTCAGCTACACCATTTTGTTGTGGTGTGTATGGAACAATGTGCTGTTGTTGGATTCTTTGTTCAGTGCAAAAAGTAGTGAACTTGTTCTTAACATATTCTCCTCCATTGCAAGATATTAACTTAATAATTTGATGACCAAATTGTTTTTCAACAAGGGCCTTGTAGGCCAAGAACATGTTAAATACTTCACTCTTAAGTTTTAAGAAGTAAACCCAAGTGCATCTGGAGTAGTCATCAATGAAAGTTAAGAAATATTTGAAACCAGAAAATCAAGCAGATGGAAGAGGGCCACACAAGTCACTATGCACAAGCTCCAAGGGAACCGAGGCGTGCCAAGAGGCACGTTTGTCAAAACTGTCCCGATGATGTTTTTCGAGTACACAAACGGAACAAACACCATCCTTGCAAGATACCAGTAGAAGACCAGTCACCATATTGTCTTTACATAGTTGTTGCAATGAGTGATAATTTAAGTCACCAAATCTCTCATGCCAAAGTTTGCTCAAGTTATCCCTATGAGCAAGAAAAACTGAGGGAAAAGGTGATGACCCAAAGTTGTTAAATTTGTACAACCTGGTAATATCATCAACAATTCCAGTAACAAGGATATTTTGAGGATTTTTAAAATCCTTGATTACAACTTGGTGAGGTGTAAACGTCACATTTTTACCTTCACCTGAATGAGTAATTTGATAGACTGATAACAAATTGCAAGAAATTTTTGGAAGACATAGTACATCACTGAAATGACCATTTTATACTGGAACTGTTCCAGATCCTACAACACTTAGAGATCTATCATCACCAACAAATATTTGTTTGGTGTTACATTCATGCATAGTAGAAAAGATGGCTTTATCCTTAGCCATATGATAAGATGCTCCAGAATCAATGAGCCATTCATTTGAAGTAGAAGAAGAAGATGCAGTATAAGAGTAACCAGAAGCACAAAGTGCATGTCCATGAGAGGTAGATTTTGAAGATGAATCTAGGATGATGTGGTCCTTCTTCATTGTTGCTTCCAAGGCTGCCGTTTTCTTAAAACACTTAGATTCATCATGATTATCCTTCCCACAAAAATTGCAATGACGCTCAATCTTCTTTCCTTTTTTCTTGGATCCTTTATCATTTTTTAAGGGAGGAGCTGACTCAGAGGGTTTGGGATCCTTGTTGTTTTGCTTATTATTATGAAAATTCTGTTTCTTGGGAGGCTTGGAATTTTCTTTCTGTTGGGACAATAAGGCTTTCTCAGATGTATCTGCATTGTTAATTATTCCAAGATGAATGAGCTTATCTTTCTCTCTAATTAAGGAATCACAAAAGGATTCAAGAGTAGGCTCTTGATAGCTGGCTGCAGTCAAGGATTCTTTCATGGAGTAGAATATAGATACAAAAACAGAAAATGCAGGTCCAAGTTTGGAAAGAATATGATAAATACATCGTTCACCATTACACCAAAACCTGCAGATGTTAATGAACATTTGAAACCCAGCACAAGGCCCTATCACCAAGAGTGGTGGTTAAACCACTTGTTTTATATTCCCAGAGGTGTGGCGGTTATACCATGTGGAGGTACCCGATACTCCAACACCCCTCCTTCGACGTAGCTTGGGGGTATTGAACATAAGACCTCAGCTCTGATACCATGTTCGGGTACACAGGGTACTCCCAAAAGACCGAACACCTTCAAAAATTGCTTCACATAAATAGATCACAGATCAACACACTGATGTTTGTCACATGGTTAAAACCCTCAAGAGGGAAACAGTCCATGGCCCCAGCCAAATAGCTACTTGGAGCAATTTATTATGCAAAAGAAAGAAAGTTACATGAGCTTCTCATAATCGATCAACTAGCCAAGGACCCTCTATGCTCTTTAAATAGAGATCATAGACCAATCGGGTGTTACGCCACAGATCAATGGTAGGTATGATCTAACAGAAGTTGAACCGTTGGATCACTCTATGTATAGAACATATCGTGACCGTCGAATTAGAATATTTACAAATGCATACTAATGCATACTAAAGAAACACACTTTTACCTAACAGATATATTACACAAGTTGATCTTAACTAACTCCTAAGTGTCTAAAGATCCTAACAGATAATTACTTTTCTTGTGATAGGGTCATATAATATGTATGCTTTTGTGTCTTCAATATAACCAACAAAAAAACATTTATGTCCTTTATTGTCTAGTTTCCTTCTCATCTCATTTAGAAAATAAGTATATGTGACACAACCAAAAAACATTTAAATAAGAAACAATGTGTTTCATACTTGTCTAAGCTTCATGAGGGAATTTTTTCTTCATTGTCTTTGTTGAGGACCATTTCATGATGTATATAGCAGTTTCCACTGCCTCACTCCAATATTCATTTGACAAATACTTGGCTTTCATCATGCAGTGAGCCATCTCCATAATGGTTATATTCTTCCTCTCCACGAAACCATTCTATTGAGGTGTATACCGTGCAATGAATATTTGTATGCCATGGTTCTTAGGGAAATTTAGGAATTCATTTTAGATGTATTCCTTGCCTATTTTGGTCCTTAAAATATTGATACTATATCCACTTTGGTTCTCCATAAGTTCCTTGAACTATTGAAAACATACAGATTCTTTAGACTTGTGTTTCAAAAAGTATACCCATGTTTTTCTTATGAATTCATGAATAAAAATGAGAAAATAATTCCATCCTCCTATTGACAGTGTTTTCATTGGCCCACAAATATCATAGAGCACAATTTCAAGTGGCGTGCATGATCAATATGACTTTTCGATTGGAAAAGTCTTTCTATGTTGCTTACCAAAAATGCATCCTTCACAAATTCTCTCTAGTTTTTCAATCAATGGAAATCCTTTCACCATGTTCTTCATGTGCATTAGTTTCATCCCACCAAAATTGATATGTCCATATCCAAAATGCCACATCTAGGATTCACCTTGAACCTTTGATCTAAATGTTACTTATATTTCAACACTGTCTTTTTCTTCTTTGTTAAAATGCTTGTCTACTTATTTTTTTTATTCATTGAATGTAGCTCCTAAATTTGTCTTTTCTTTCGTGCATGGCCTTATACTCAAGGGAAACAAGTGATTTTTTTCATTTTTATTTTTTCCATCAGCTCGTTGCTTGAGCATATGTCTTTAATCAGACAACAGTTTTCCTCATAGACTATGTAACCTGTTGTAAAATTTTTACAATGCTCATCAAATTGTGTTATAAACCTTTGATATAATAAACACCAATCATTGTATTTTGCTCCCCCTATTTAGTTAGGGAAAAAACAATTCCTTTTCCTAGAACAATGAATTAGATATTATTTCCAGGTGCGGTGTCATTTTGAACTGATTTGTATAGAATCGAAAAGAAATTTCAATTACCAGTCATATGATTTCTGCATTTTGAATTTAAATACCATATGTCACATGGAATATTCTAGATAACATCGCATTCAATTGGGGATGAATCTTACAAAAACATTGAACTAGTCAAAGAATTGGTATTGTTTGATTGGATTTGATCTCTCTTTCTTTGGTGATAATATCTATTCCTCCATTCATATGCAAAATGTCCAAATTTCTTGCAATAATGACATTGAATGTTTTATTTATCAAACCTATGACCACTTGGATGGTTGTGGTTCTGATTTTGACCTATACCAGTGATATTTTTAGGATAGTTGTTGCGACCTCCTCTACAAAAATGTTTTCCTCTTCCTCTAGAATTAGATCCCCCCTTCCTCTTCTAGAACTTGTGGATGGTTGTGCTCTAAATTCACCTTCTAATGATGTGTTTGATCTACTGATTCTATTTTCATGATTGATGAGTGAGGCTTGCAACTAATCAATGTTAAAATTGTTCAAAACTTTGTTTTCTTCCAAAGTCACAACCAAAAATTGAAATTTAGGAGGAAAAATTCTAAGCACTTTTTCAACAACCCTTGTATCTTCTATATTTTCTCCATGATATTTCAATTGATTTATCATACCGATAACTCTAGTGTAAATGATTCCATTGAATCTATATCTTTCATTGAAAGATATTCAAAATCCCTTTTACGAATATGCAATTTAGAATCCTTTACCTTGTCCAAAGCTTGATAGGAAGTATCTAGTGTGTCCAATGTCTCCTTAGTGGTCTTTGTTGTTGCTAATATTGGGAGTAGACTTTCATGCATTGATTGATGTATGTAGAATAGAGCCTTTCCATCTTTCTTCCTATTTTCCCTCAAATCATCCTTCTTAGCTTGTGTGATATTATTATATGCTTCCTAATTTGTTGGTTATGTATAGCCATTTTGGACTATCGACCATACATATTAACCTATGAAAAGGGCCTTCATGGTTAGAGACCAATATTAATAATTCTTTCCTGAAAACGTTGGACTTGAATTTTGTTTACCAGAAGTGGAATCCATTACTTTTCCCTTTTTAATAGAGATTGTACTATTTCTAAACCTACTCTAATACTAGATATAGTAAAAAATGCGACAGTAAGTACTTCAAAGTTAAAAACTTTGACTTTCTTTTCTTTTTAAAACTTCGACTTCAACAAGTTTGGTTTGACTTAGACAAAATTTTTTCGACCAAATTAAATTCAATGGATTAACTTGGCTAGTGTACTTCGACAATTATTACTTCGACGGATTAAATTGGCTAGTCTACTTCGACATTTTTTTTTCCCGATGGTTTTACTTCAAATAGGTATACTTCAACGGAATTTATTTCGATTGAGTTGACCCCAACAGATTCTTACCTCGACCGGTTTACTTTGACGAAATTTATTTCAATTGAGTTGACCCCGACAGGTTCTTACCTCAATCGGTTTACTTCGACTAAATTAATTCAATGATTATTAATTTGATGAGTCCTACTTCGACGAGTTTTACCTTAACATATTTTACCTTGACTCAGCTAACTTCAACTAGATTAACTCAAATTTTTTTACTTCGACTTGTTCTACTCCGATGAGTTTTATGCTGACTAAATTAACTCGACCATTCTACGGACTTATACCTTGACCACTTTTAATTTTGATGAATTTTTACTTCGACAAACTTATAATATAAAAATGTTATATTGGTATAAGGTAAAATATTCACTTCAACATGAACGAATCATTTTTAACTTAAGGTCGGTTAAAACAACTTAGATTGGCTCTACTATGACAACTTGATGTGAATCTTCGACTCGATTATACTATGACAAGATTACTACACCAAAATATTTAAAAATGAGATTTGTGTCAAAATTACCGTGTGGTTAAAACTAGACTTTTACAAAGTGAAATATGAAGTATTCTTGACTTCTTTTACCAATTGTAAATGTTAAAACCATTCATAAAAGTCATTCTAGAGAAGATGTGCACCATGTAATATTCAACATTTTTGAGAATGAACACGTAAATAATATAGGATTGTATATTACCAACAAAATAGGAAAACAATGACTCCAAGCATAGACTTGGAAATTTGCTTGGATTTTTCACCATTTATAGAGCTCGGGCTCTGAATACATTCTAAGATGAGGAGCTTGATTTCTCGACGAATTCTCATACTTTTATTCTTCTCCTTTCTCCCTTAATTTGTTCTTCTCTGAGAGACTTTGTTTTTCATTCTTCTTCAACTATTTATACAAAGACTACAATTCTTCTTCTCTTGGAAGCTATTGACTACCATTAAATACTGTAATTAATTTATATGTAAACAATTGACTTCAAAAATATTATTTGGTTGTCTAAATATGGTGAAATGTGAACTCCATATTGTGAAAGACTGAAAAAATGACCAAATGACAAAAATGTACTTCTATGGACTGTGACTGAGTCGATTGAGTTCTGATGCAGCTCTACTTGTAATTAAAGTGATTAATTTTTAATGTCTTTACTATGGTGTCGACCAATTAAGACCTAATCTTTTTATTTACAAAATCGGTTGTTCTCTTAAGAATGAATCATTCTATTTGAAAAAACCTATTGTTATCTTAAAAAAAATGGTTGTAATGCTTCAATAGAATACATAGATAGGTATTTTCTAATTTGAATTTATTAACATATAT
The DNA here is from genome assembly GCA_001517045.1 of Pseudotsuga menziesii. NCBI lineage: Eukaryota > Viridiplantae > Streptophyta > Pinopsida > Pinales > Pinaceae > Pseudotsuga > Pseudotsuga menziesii. The sequence continues at coordinate 297,763 of LPNX010285286.1, forward strand.
ATTGTATTTCCTTCGTTTTATTTGTAAATATTTTTTTTGGTTTCAACATATTTTTGAAAAAGTAAAAACATTTGAAAATGAATGCTTTTACAATGATTAGACATAGTGTCAAAGTGTACTATTCGTCCGCAAAAATTGAAAAAATAAAATTATACGCTAGTAAAAACTACCTGAACGGAATATTATTAAACTTGTGGAATATAGTGTACACTAGTTGTACCATTGTTTGGTTGTAATTTGTTCTTACGTTCTTTCATCATTCTTTTAGTTATACTTATTGTTCTGTTTCAATTGATATGTCATAATGCTGATTAATACTTCGATTCTTATAGCTATACATTTTCATTTATGTGTCGTTACTTGATTATATGCTTTGTTCATTCTGCATAGTCTTACTTGTTATTTATATGGTTCTAACTTAAATTTGTTTGTTGAAACAAAGTGGGAGGAGTGGAGGGACTCGTTCTCCCATGATGGCATGAGAGGCAAAGTGTACACTTGATTAGTAGGCTTACTTAGTTCTTCGAACTAAGGCACCTCTTCTATTTTTGTATGCATATTATACTTAGCGATGGAGATTTAAAGAGCACTAAACATTGTGATCATTATCATACCTACTGTTTGTTAATACGGTCATTTGCTGACACAACTTGTTAGCAAGGTAAACACTATTTCCATTATTTATTTAACCTAGATAATTTGTCTATGTTATCTCTACTAATCAATATATTTATAACTCATGTTTATTTTATTACAGGAATTAACATATCTCTTGTTTTTATTGGCATGCTATAACTTGGCTAGAGGTCAGACTTGGATTTTATTCGTAGGAATGATACCATGGCATATTTCATATGCCATGGTTACTAAGAATTAAGCTTAGGAAACATGTACAGTATTAAGGCTTAAGCCTAAAGTCTAACGATACATATCCTATGTTCTAGTTTCCACATGGTGCAAAGACTGTGGGTTCGAGCATTATATTAAATGCTCTGTCATTACACTATACCCTACACGATACCTTGTGAACAAGCTTGGGGTGGTAATTTATAACATAAGGTTTTGACTTATGTGACGGGGTTTAAGGTATGCATGGAAACCAAAGATAATGAATCATTTACAAACTATGGTAGAGTGGGTTTTGAGTTGGAAGTGGACACCAGGTTGGAGTCATTCATGCTCACTTGGGATCGTGGCAGACCCGACATAGGGTTTGGAGCTCATGATGGTGTGTTATTTCACTTGGTTGTTGGTTGTTTTAGGCTTGCCTCTGCGTAAGAAGTGAAGACGACACCCTGGGTTGATAAGGTAAGCACTGTTGGTTTCGTGATAGCATTTGATGTTTATCTCATTGCTTAGAGATAGTCCATACTTCTCATCCTTGTTTTGTTTAGTGGTTTGTAGGTGTCAAGGTTGGTGAAGAGTAGTGTGGCTCAACGCTTTGTTGCTGGTTTGTAGGTGGTGCCAAGGTGTAAGGTAATCCTGCCACATAAGCCTACACTTGTTATCTCTCGGCCTAACTAAGTTTAGTCTTCATTTTTTGGTTTGGGGCTTCTCTGTGGGGTTTTGATGTGCCTTCGGGCCTCTGTTAACAGAATTGGGTTTTTATATTTTGTGAGGCCTTTTGGCCGTGGACTGAATTTTAGTGCCCTTACAAGATCTGTGTATAAATTATGTTATTTGTAATTCATAACTTGGAATTCGAGGCTTTTATGCCTGGGTAGCACCATTGCATGCAATGGTGCCATAGCCCTTAGCACGATTGGATAATACTTGACTTGCGTTATTGGAATTCTTGTACATAATATATATTGTGTTTTTGAAATGGAAATTGGTTATTACGTTTACTATGTGTGTGTTTAATTTATGCTGTGCTTATTTGATTATTGATGTGGGTTGAATGAGACATTCTCCTTCGTTGATTGATTGTGTATAAAATGCTTTTATTTAAAACCTAGCTGTAATATTTGACAGTGTATGGCTTGGCCATGCTGTAGATGGCTTAGGTGCTTGCCATGGAAGCTGCAAAATCATAGTATGTTTGGATTTACTTTATGGTTATTACTTAATGTAATGTGGAAACAAATGAGACATGGGTGCCACCCTCAAGGGCTTTCGCTGTAGGTGAAAACATTGATAATGTTCATTTGTTGTTTATATATACTATGTATTTTATTTTATAAGCCGTGTCTTATGTAAATGCTGCACATAGATTAATGAGGGTCTTACGACCTCTGATGTAATGATTCATTACTTTGATTTTTTATATTGTGTGTTTATTTAATTTGGTTGAGGTCGTGATTACAGTGCATGGGAAGAGCTTGAGTCTTACGACTTAGTTGTAGCGAGTATGCTTGTTATTAAAAGTATTAAGGTTAATAAATTATGTAGCTCACATACACTATATGTATAGCGTTGTCGTGATTTCATGTAACACAATACACACAGGGTTCAAACCCTTTTTGTGGTTGATGGAACGAGTTGTATTTTTATGTGGATACAAAATGGGGCTTGGATGCCCATAAAATTCGATTCCTTTCCACCGTTGTAATTACTTGGGACTATGTAGATATTTCGATATGGTTTATAAAATGGAAATGATTCCTGTGTATGGATTTATATTGGGTTTTTCAATATGATGGTTTCATGGTTATGTAGCGATTAGAAATGACAGTCTATAGGATTCATTCCTATGACCTTATGAAATTACTGAGTGCATTAATTAATGATTATGGTATTATTTTGGTTAATTGTTTTACTATGGATGTGAGCAATAATTAAATGAGACTGTTCAACTTTTATGGCATAGGTTTCGATTATGTGGATTTTAAAATAATGAAAGAGTCTTGATCTTTGGACCAAAGAGTGGTCACGATACTCACTCTATTCGTTGTTTATGATGATGTGAATCTTAATGGAATGTTTTAGCAATTATCTTGTATTTAAATATGAAGACCTTGGAAGGTCTTTACTGGTGTATTTATCTTAGGAATAATTATAGTTTGTACTTTAATTGATTAGATTTATAATTCCACTCTATAAATGTTAATGTATATTTATAGATAGTATTTTGATTTGTTTACTGTTGATTTATATACATATTGATATATAATATAGTAGTTCAATTTGTAGATAATATCTTAGGTTATCTAGGTTGTAAGCTTATACTTATAGGTATATATATATAACTTTCCTGTGAACTAGTTTATGTAATTCTAAAACATGGCTCTGCTGACAAATGGAATATGCTAGTAGAGTATAAAGGCCAAAGGAGTAGATAAATAATAGATCTGAAATAAACCTAGTTTGTCTTTAACCCAGTTTCATTAGTAAAACTAATACAAGAATTAAAACTAGGGTGCAAAACCCTTAATGAACATTTGTAGAGAAATTAATATTGCAAAAGTAAACTAATAAATAAACCCTTCATAAACCTGGTATAGAAAATCACTTACACCATAGGGTTAATATTTAAAATGAAAACCCTAGAAGATTTAAAAAGATAAACACATACATCGGGTTAGGAAAATATAATCTAATTATTTACCTAACATAGCTATTTATTCTAGGAAAGTAGAATAGACAGTCTAGGGCTTGATACTTGTAACTTTAAGCTCTGTTAATGGCTGAACCTGCACACTCAAATAACCAACATTAACAATTCAAGGAATATCTAACCTCTATTTTTTATGAACAAATCACTTGGGAACTACCACGTTCCACCCAACCATGACCCAGAACCATTCATTGTTTCAATCCGGATCCCACCGAGCTGGACTCCAACATGCAAGTAGCTTAGAGCTCCTAAGGTAGGGTTTTCTATCTGGTATATTAGGTCTGGAATAGTTCTCCTTTTTCCTTTTAGGAAAATGTTCTCCAAGAATTCTCTTGAGAGAAAAACAAGAATAAAATGACTCCTCCAAATGATAGAATCAAAACCCCAAGCCTTTCCTTGACTTGAGTCTTTATAGACAGAATTTTTAGTCAAAGGGACAGTTAAATCAAGAAACCTTGGTTTCTTGATTTAACCGTTTCGAATTACTTTGGGTAATTATTAGTATTTTAACTTAGGAACATTCAACTAGTTCCTAATTAGACTTTGTAAGTTTTTGGACTATTTATTATCTTTACATAATAAATAATAATGCATGGATCCTTTCTTTCTTTCTTTCATTATTAATATTATAAATATATTTAATTCTTTATACATACCATGTACAAAGTACATACTAATATAACACGTGTTAACATTTGTCTTTGGGCATCATATACCATGATCCCCAGACTTAATGACACTTATTCATTAAGCTCAAGTAGGTAGATGGTTAGGTCTACTAGGCTAGGCAACTCTAAGAATCCTTGCATGTTGGATTTCCCTTGTACAATGTGGTAGTTCTTCAGTACTTGATGAGAATACAAAAATTCAAAATTTTATTTAATCACTTATAAATAAGTATGATGAGATCCGTATTTTTCTGGAGTTGTTTTCACTCGAAATTTATTAAATTATTTTCAGTAACCCCTAGCGCTTACCAGAGCCCATACTCAATGCTTTAATAGGGAGTTACAACTTAGTGTGATTCTAGAGCTCTTTTCTAAACACTAATGCTAGGATGTACTTGTACAATATTCCTAGGGATACAATGGCCAATGATCCGATGCTCCAGAGCTTATGCTGAACATCAACATGGAAGGATCTAGGGCTTATGCCCAACACTTCCAACTATCTTTTCATGTGTTCTAGAGCTTCTCGCTCAGCACAAAGGTAAGTACTCATGTGTTTCAAAACTTCCCGCTCAACACAAATCGTCAATCACTCAAGTGCTCCAGAGCTCCTCGCTCAACACAAATCATCAATCACTCTCGCGCTCAAGGGCTTCCCGCTCAACACAACACATATCATAAATCATGTGCTTCAAGGTTCACACCCAACAAAAACAAACATATATATATATATATATATATATATATCATCAATAATTAGCTTACGCCCAATATATAAAAAAATAATCACGTTCATATGTAGTGGGGTCTTCGACATAATTTATCAAAATAAAATATCAAGTCAACATCATAATCAATAGGAACATGCCTATAAGTGTTAGGTCCAAAATTCGAGATATTACATCCCTCCCCGATTAGAACAACACCATCCCTGGTGTTCTAGGGACTCTAAATGACATCAAGAAACAAGGAGGGGTAAGCCTTTTTTATGGTGGCTTCATTCTCCCAAGTAACCTCATCAGCCTCAAAGTGATTTAATTTCACTTTCAACTGGACTACAATGTGCTTCCAAAGCTGCACCTCTCTCTTATCTAGTATATGAATAGGCTCAGGGGAAAACTCCCCTTCAGGTTCCACCTGTAGTAGGGACCAATCAACTACATGTTTAGTATCCTAAGCATATTTCTTTAAGAAAGATGCATGGAAAACATTATGGACTCTTACATGCATGGGTAATTCTAGTTAATATGCCACCTACCCTTTCTTAGCCAATATTTCAAAAGTTCTACAAAATCTAGGTGCTAACTTACCACACCTAACCAAGCTCAATAAACTTCATTTGGATTTTACTTTAAAGTAAAAATGATCACCTATTTGAAAGTCTTTATCTTTTCTTTTCTGATCCAGGTAACTTTTCTAGCGGTCTTGTACTTATTTATGGTTCACCTAGACCTTAGTAACCAACTATTCCAAGTCCATCAACAAATAAGGCACTAACATGAGCTGATCCACCGGGATATCCAAAGTAACTAGTACTCTACACTTTTGTCCATAGAGTACCTCAAAGGGCCTCAACTTCGAGGAAGTCTGATAACCATTTTTATATGCAAACACTACGAGATGCAAGTAATCCTCCCACTTTGTGGGTTTGTTCATGACAAACATCTGAAGCATGTCCTCTACAATCTGGTTTACTCTTTCTGTCTTTCCATCTGTCTATGGGTGATACCTAGTGATAAAGTTCAATTGCGTCTCGAATCGAGACAATAAAGATCTCTAAAAGTTTCCTATAAGCTTAACATATTGATCTGATATGATTTCCTTGGGTATCTCGTGCAATCTAAATATCTCCTTCAAGAAGATATCAACAATGTTCACTACCTTGTAGGTCGACTTCATAGAAATGCACTATGCTGCTTTCGACAACTTTTCAATGACCACAAAAATAGAATTATTTTCCTTCATACTTTTTGGTAAACAAGTGATGAAATCCGTACCAATAACCTCCCACTTCCATTCCGGAATGGGTAACAGCTGCAGCAACCTCGAAGGATGTTGATGCTCAGCCTTGACTAGCTCATATTCCTGACATTTCATAATAAACATTGAATTGTCCGCCTTTAACTTAGGCGAGAAAAAGTGTCTCTTGACGATAGATATCATCTTTTGATATCTTGGGTGCCTAGAGTAGGGTGCCCAATGAAATTCCATGAGGATACTGTATTGAAGGTTTCCTCCTTCTGGAACATACAAATGATCCTTGGACTATAGAAGTCTGGATTTGTCTACCTTGTATTCTATTTGTTGTTGAAACAACCTGTCCTCTTAAAATTTCTTGAGGATTTCAACATAGAAGGGGTCAACTCTGTTGGACGCTCTAATCCTCTCACGCAAATCTGCATCGATTTGACTCAAAGTAAATTCATATATCATATGAGTTCGCCGGCTTAAAGCATCGGTAAGCTTATTATATTTTCCCTTAATGTGATTTAGCTTGAAATGGTACTCACTAAGAAAAGCCAACCACCGGGATTTCCTTGCATTCATATCCAGTTGATCAAATAAATATTTTAGACTCATATTGTATGTCTTCAAAAGGAACTTCGTTCCCATGAGGTAGTGCCTCCACATTCTCAAGGCGTGGATGATGGAAGCTAACTCAAGATCATGCATAGGTTAGTTCTGCTTATGCTCTTTTAACTTTCGTGATTCATAATAGATCACGTGATTGTTCTGCAAGAGGTCTCCTCCAGTTCCTTCCTTGCTTGTATCCATGCAAACAACAAAATCCCCATTAGGAACCCCAATTCATAACACCAGTGCTGTCATCAAAATCTGCTTAATATTTTGAAAACTTTCTTCACACTTAGCGGTCCATAAGAACTTAGTTGCTTTCTTCTGCAAAGTGGTCATGGTGCAAGCGATCCTCGAGAAGGTATCAATGAAATTTCAGTAATATCTGGCTAATCCCAAAAAGAACCTAATGTCAGTGACACTAGTAGGGGTAGGCCAATCCTTTATGGATTTAATATTCTTTGGGTCCACAGTTATCCTTGTCTCGGAGATAATGTGACATAAGTACTATATTTGTGGTTTGTAAAAATCACATTTACTAATCTTAGTGTAAAGTTGGTGTTCTCTCAACACTTGTAGTACTATGCGAAGGTGTTATTCATGCTCTTCTTTATTCTTGGAATAACCCATTATGTCATCTATAAATACCAGGATAAACTTTTCCATATACTTGCTGAATATGCTTCTCACCATAACACAAACTCATAGTGCCCGTACCTTGTACGAGAGGCATTTTTGTGAATATCCTCATCGTGAATCCATACCTGATGGTACCCATATCATAGATCAATCTTTGAAAAGATTCTGGCTCCTCCCACCTGATAGAACAAGTCATCGACCCTAGGGAGTTGATAACAGTTCTTGATAGTCATTTTTTTCAACTGACGGTAATCGATGCACATCCGCATCGTACCATCCTTCTTCTTTATGAACAATATCGGTGCTCCCCAAGGAGACACACTCAATCAGATATACCCTTTCTCTATCAATTCCTGTAGCTACAGTTTGAGTTCCACCAACTCAGGTGCACTCATGCGGTAAGGGGCTTTGGAAGTTTGAACTGATCTTGGGGTCAGTTCGATGGAAAATTCTAGGTCTTGTTTCGGACTAATCCTCGGATTTCCTTGGGAAACACATCCTTGAATTCTTCAAGAATGGGGAAGTCTTCTATGTGTTTCTCTCTATCAAACTCTATATCTTGGATGTTCACAGCAAACTACTTGGAGCCCTTCTTGACACATCTCTTTTCTTGTAAGGCAGATATTTTTCTTACATAAACTTTCTTTGGAATTCCTTGAACCTTCACTTGGTTCCCTTGGCTATTAGTACACAATATATAGTTCTGTAAGAAATCAAGCATGACATGGTGTTGTTCTAGCTAGTCCATGTCGATAAGTACAACGTACGATCATAAAGGTAGGATGTTTAGGTTTAATTTCATAGGAAAACCATTAAGGTTTACCTCACATTCTTTAATAATTTCCTAAACTTTCCATTTCCTACCTGTGGCTAACTAAATCAGCCAAGGTTTATCATGTTTTACTTTTCCTGGTTTGCATTCATCAACAATTTTAGGCGAAACATAGCTTCCTCAAGCATCGGGATAAATAAGCATTGAAATAGAAGTGTTCAAAATATTACCTTCTATCTAAACCATTGTAGCTTGATGATATTTTTGTCGGCCATCCAATGCTGCATATATTCGCGGTGTTCCAGCTATGTCCTCAACAACTGGTTCTTCTTGTAAGTTATGCAAGACCCCATTGGTCTTGTTCTTACGATCTTGGGAATAATGAGGCCCATTTCATTTTCAACACTTGATATGTAGCGGGGTAGCATTGGATCCACTTGCTACTGGATTGCTAACATTAGAAGCTGGTACATAAGGCTTCAGACTAGATTTATTGAAGTTCTTGTTCACTTGAAAGATGTTATTATGCTTTTTGTATCGCTGTCAGTTAGACCCACGTCTGAGGTTATCCAAAAAGTTCTTAGAATTGTCTCACTTGCGGTTCATGTTCTCTTTCCTTAGTTGTCCATGCTCATAACATACCCTATCTTTGTGCAGGGTGTTATCCAATGTCTTATGCATGTCGAATTCAATCCTATCCTGAAAACTAGTAGGATGACATCCTAGGAACTGCTGGATCTTTAGATTTTCTTCTTTGATGTAGGGTACATAATGCAACAGATCTAGAATTATGTTGATAAATGCATCCATAGTCATGGATACCATATGTAGTTTGTGAAACTCTTTCACTTTCCTGTCAAAGAACCTTTCCGACATATTATTCTCTTGGAAACATTTTCAGAAGGTATCCCAGCGTATTTCTCTTAGCTCATCTTTCTTGGCGTGTTTTAAATCTCTCCACCATATTGCTGCCTTGCCATTCAAGTTATAGATGGCAAGATGAGCCTTCATCTTACATGAATAGTTATGAACCTGAGAATATTTTCTGATGCCCAACAACCACCCATCATCCTTATCCCTAGTGTTTACTTCACCTTCATAGGTCGAGGCTCTTATTTTTCTAAACTCCCCATGGAGACTGTTATTGCTTCTTTGTTTCTTTCTTAATGGAGAAAGAGAATCATCACTGGGAGGACCGTGATGATATCATTTCAGTGCTTCAGGGGTATGTTCCTCTTTTTCTTCTTCTCTTGGGCTGCTATCTCGTTTATGGAAAGGTTCTTTTTTGGAGCTGTTTGTGGACTCAGTAGGCTTACCCTAAAGGCTTCCACCCATCATATTTATTAGTAATGCTTCATTTATAGCTTGTTGTTATTTTCTTTCATTCAGACTGTCTTCTCTGAGAATTCACAATTCTACTTGACGACTGTGTATAGTCTTCAGCATATCAGAATTGAACTCCACCACTAGTTCTGCTTCTAGGATGGGGGTGTTAATCTTTCCTTGCTGACTATTATCCTCCTTAGTGTTCATAAACTAAACTTTTCGATAAAAGTTTCTTGAAATTTAAAAAATTTTAAATAATAGAAATTTTTTATCTTAGTAACAAATTTAATATCATACTTTATTTTCTTTTCCGTAAATGCTTGGTGCACCCATAGGTCTCTTAGTATTGAAACTTGGCTCTGATACCACTTGTAATGTCCCCAAAAATTGAAAATAATTTTTTTTATAGGCTAGTAAAAACTACCTAAACAGAATATTATTAAACTTGTGGAATATAACATACACTAGTTGTACCACTATATGGTCGTAAGTTGTTCTTACGTTATATAATCGTTCTTTTAGTTTAGGTATTGTTGTGTTTTAATTTAGATGTTGTAATGCTGATTACTACTTTGATTCTTATAGGTATACATTGTCGTTTATGTGTCGTTACTTGATTATATGCTTTGTTCATTCTGCATAGTCTTACCTGTTAATTATATGGTTCTAACTTAACTCTGTTTATGGAAACAAAGTGGGCGGAGTGGTGGGACTCGTTCTCACATGATGGTCTGAGAGGTAAAGTGTTAACTTGACTAGCACGCTTAGTTCTTCGAACAACAACACGTATTATATTTTTGTATATAGATTATACTTAGTGATGAATATTTAAAGAGTGCTAAACATTGTGATTATTAACATACCTACTGTTTGTTAATATGGTCCTTTACCAACACATCTTGTTAGCAAGGTAACCTCAATTTCCATGATTTTTTTAACCTAGATAATTTATCTACGTTATCTCTTCTAATCAATATATTTATAATTCATGTTTAGTTTAGTACATGTATTAACATATCTCTTGTTTTTATTGGTAGGTTATAACTTGGCTATAGGTCAGACTTGGATTTTATTCCTAGAAATGATACCATGGCATATTTCATATGCCATGGTTACTAATCATTAAGCTTAAGAAACATGTAAAGTATTAAGACTTAAGCCTAAAGTCTAGCGATACATATCCTATGTTCTACTTTGCACATGGTGAAAATATTTTGGGTTGGAGCATTATATTAAATGGTTTGTCATTATACTATACCCTACATGATACCTTGTGAACAAGCTTGGGGTGACGATTTATAACATAAGGTTTTGACTTATGCGATGGGGTTTAAGGTATGCATGGAAACCAACGATAATGAATCATTTACAAACTATGGGAGAGTGGGTTTTGAGTTGGAAGTGGACACTAGGATGGTGCCATTAATGCTCCTTGGGGATAGTGGCAGACCCAACACAGGGTTTGGCTCTCACGATGGTTTTTCATTTCTCTTGGTTGTTGGTTGTTTTATGCTTTTCTTTGCGTCGGAGGTTAAGACGATACCCTTGTTCACCAAGGTAAGCATTGTTGGTTTCGTGAAATCATTTGATGTTTATCTCGCTGCTTGTAGACAGTCCATACTTCTCATCCTCATTTTGTTTAGTGGTTTGCAGGTGTCAGGGTTGGCGAAGAAAAGCGTGGCTCAAAGCTTCGTTGTTGGTTCGTAGGTGGTGCCAAGGTGTACGGTAATCCTACCACACAAGCCTACGCTTGTTATCTCTCGTCGTGACTACATTTAGTCTTCATTCGTTTTGTTTGGGGCTTCTTTGTGGGGTTTTTATGCACCTTTGGGCCTGTGTTAACAGACTTGGGTTTTTATATTTTATGGGGCCTTTTGGCCATGAAGTGAATTTTAGTGCCCTTACAGGCTCTGTGTATAAATTATTTTATTTGTAATTCATAACTTGGAATTTGGGGCCTTTGTGCCTCGAAAGGACCATTGATTGCAATGGTTCCATAGCCCTTAGCACAACTGGATAATACTTTAATTGCGTTATTGGAATTCCTATACATAATATATACTATGTTTATGAAATTCCAATGGTTATTATGTTTACTCTGTATGTGTTGAATTTATGTCGCACTTATTTTTTATATTGATGTGGGTTGAATGAGGCATTTTCCTTCATTGATGGATTGTGTATGAAATGCTTTTATTTAAAACCTAGCTGTAATATTTGACAGCATATGGCTTGGCCATGCCATAGATGGCTTAGGAACTTGCCATGGAAGCTGTGAAATTGTAGTCTCTTTGGATTTACTTTATGGTTATTACTTAATGTAATGTCGAAACAAATGAGACGTGGGTGCCACTCGGGAGGGATTTCATTACTGTAGGTAAAAAAGTTAACAGTGCTCGTTTATTGTTTATATATAATGTGTATTTTATTTTATAAGGCATGGCTTATGTAAATGTCGTGCATAGATTAATGAGGGTTTTATGACCTCTTATGTAATGATTCATTACTTTGATTTAATAGCGTGTGTGTTTATTTAATTTGGTCGAGGCCGTGGTTACAACGCAGGGGTAGAGATTGAGTCTTACAACTTAGCTATAGCGTGTATGTTTGTTATTAAAAGTATTGAGGTTAACAAATTATGTATCCCACATACATTGTATGCATAGCATGGCCTTGATTTAATGTAAACCAATACCCATAGGGTTCAAATCCTGTTTGTGGTTGATGTAACAAGTTGTATTTTTATGTGGATACGAAATGGGGCTTGGATGCCCGCATGATTCGATTCCTATCCACCCTTGTAATTACTTGGGACTATGTAGAGATTTCGATATGGTTTATAAAATGGAAACGATTACTGCGTATGAATTTATATTGGGGTTTTTAATATGATGGTTTCATGGTTATGTATCAATTAGAAATAATAGTCTACATGATTCCTTACTATGACCTTATCAAATTAATGAGTGCATTAATTAGTGATTATGGTATTATTTTGGTTAAATGTTTTACTATGGTTGTGAGCGATAATTAAATGAGGTTGTTTGAATTTTATGGAACAAGTTTCAATTATGTGGATTTATGTTATAAGATTGTGGATTTTAAAATAATGTAAGAGTCTTGATCTTTGGACCAAAGAGTGATCATGATACTCACTCTTTTCATTGTTTATGATGATGTGAATTTTAATGCAATGTTTTAGCAATCATCCTCTTTTTAAATATGTAGAACTTGGAAGGTATTTACAGGTGTATTTATCTCAAGAATAATTATAGTTTGTACTTTAATTGATTAGATTCAGAATTCCATTCTATAACTGGTAATGTATATTTATAGATAGCATTTTGATTTGTTTACTCTTGATGTCTATATATATTGATATATAATATAGTAGTTTAGTTTGTAGATAATATCTTAGATTATCTAGGTTGTAAGTCTATACTTATAGGTATATATATAACTTACCTCTGAATTAGTTTATGTAATTCTAAAACATGCCTCTGCTGAAAAATGGAAATGTGAGTAGAGTATTAAGACCATAGGAGTAGATAAATAATATATCTGAAATAAACCTAGTTTGTACTTAACTGAGTTTCATTAGTAAAACTAATACATGAATTAAAACTAGGGTGTAAAACCCTTCATGAACATTTCTAGAGAAATTAAACCTTCAGAAGTAAACTGATAAATAAACCCTCGATAAACCTGGTATAGAAAATCACTTACAGCATAGGGTTAATATTTAAAATGAAAACTCTAGCATATTTAAATAGATAAACATATACATTGGGTTAGGAAAATACAATGTAATTATTTACTTAACATAGCTATTTATTCTAGGAAAGTTGAATAGAAAGTCTAGGGATTCATACTCGTAACTTGAAGCTCTATTAATGGCTAAATGTGCACACTCAAATAACGAGCTTCAAAAATTCAAGTCAGATCTAACCTATGTTGTTTATGACCAAATCACTTGGTAATTACCACGTTCCACCCAACCATGACCTGAAACTGTTACTGGTTTCAATTTGGATCCCCCCGAGTTGGAATCCAACATGCAAGTAGCTTAGAGCTCATGATGTAAGGTTTCTTATCTCGTATATTAGGTTTGGATCAATTCTCCTTTTTCCTTTCACGAAAATGTTCTCCAAGAATTCTCTTGAGAGGAAAACACGAAGAAAATTACTCCTCCAAAAGATAGAATGAGAACCCCAACCCTTTCCTTGGCTTGAGTCTTTATAGACATAATTTTCAGTCAAAGGGAGAGTTAAATAAAGAAACCTTGGTTTCCTGATATAACCCTTTCCAATTACTTTGGGAAATTATTAATATTTTAACTTAGGAACTTTCAACTAGTTCCTAATTAGACTTTGTAAGTTTTTTGACTATTTATTATCTTTACATAATAAATAATAACGGATGGATCTTTTCTTTATTTCTTTCTTTCATCATTAATATTATAAATATATTTAATTCTTTATACATACCATGTATAAAGTACATAATAATATAACACCTGTTAACATTTGTTTTTGGGCATCAGATATTATGATCCCTAGTCTTAATTACACTTCTTCATTAACATCAAGTACGTAGATGGTTTAGGTCTACTAGGATATGCAACTCTAAGCATCCTTGCATGTTGGATTTCCCTCATATAACGTGGTAGTTCTTGAGTACTTCATGAAAATACAGAAATTCAAAACTTCATTTAATCACTTATAAATAAGTATGATGAGATCAATATTTTTCTCAATTCGTTTTCACTCGGAGGTTATTAAATTCTTTTCAGTAAACCCTTGTGCTTACGAGAGCCCATACTCAACGCTTTAACATGAAGTTACAACTTAGTGCGATTCTAGAGCTCTTTGCTCAATACTAATGCTAGGATGTACTTGTACGATACACCTAGGGATACAATGGCCAAGGATCCGATGCTCGAGAGCTTATGCTCAACATCAACATGGAAGGCTAGAGGGATTATTCCCAACACTTCCAATTATCTTTTCATGTGTTCTAGAGATTCTCGCTCAACACAAATCATCAATCACTCAAGTGCTCCAAAGCTCCTCGCTCAACACAAATCGTCAATCAATCCCATGCTCAAGAGCTTCCCGCTCAATGCAAAACATCTCATAAATCATGTGCTTCAGGGTCCATGCCCAACACAAACAAGCATATATATATATATATATTATCAATAATTGGCTTACGCCCAATCTATAAAACAAATCGTCATGTTCATATGCGGTGGGGTCTTCGACCCAATATATCAAAATAAAATATCATGTCAACATCATAATCAATAGGCACATGCCTATAAGTGTTAGGTCCAAAATTCAAGATATTACAAAAAACTTTTCGAATTTCATGCGAATTTCTCTATGTCAAAATTTTTGTTTTCCATCAACAACATATCTAAAAGCTTTGACAATAAGTAACAAAATAGATTACAATTGTGAATTGTATTTTTATAACGTGATGTCTTGATGAAATCCACAAAGAGATCTACATGGATGAGCTTAGCGCTAACAAATTTGTTAATGAAGGGCTTGTGTTTGTTGAGATACTTTTCTAAATAAATTGATGTTTTGATAAAATAAACAAAGAGATCTACCTAGATAAGCTGAGTGCTATCAAATTTGTTGTTGAAGGGATTTTGTTTGTTGAGGATACTTTTCTAAATAAATTTAGAACATGTTGAATAGTTTGGAAGGAAGAACTATCCAACTAATTGATTTTATTATCCTAATGGTATCGTTGTTCTCGTTGTCTCATAAACTCTCGTGGAACTCGAAAAGCTGCCTCTTGCCATGAAGTTTGTAAATGGGTGGTCATGGGGTTCTCTTCGGATGGATGTTCGATGTTTACGTGGGACCTAGAAGCAACTTTGAAGCATTAAGAGGACTACAATCCTTTATAAAAGTGAACTAAAGTGTTTCTCCTTAAATGGAAACAAGGTTAACATGTAAATTTTTCATTACGCTGCAACCCTAAAAATTGGTCAAATAGTATGAAAATATTTTTCTTTTTTCTCACATAGAAGAAAGCCATTTTTCGGATTCTTACATCAATAAACGCTAACACGAAGAGGTAGGTTATTAGTTTTCTTTTTTGGTTGATTGTAGTTTATTGATTTTGATATTTTATGGATTGGATATAATTTTATTTTCAAATTAATTATTATCTTTTTGTAATAAGCATCAATAAACGCTAACACGAAGAGGTAGGTTATCGGTCTTATTTTTTGGTTGATTGTAGTTTATTGATTTTGATATTTTATGGATTGGATATAATTTGATTTCCAAATCAATTATTATCTTTTTGTAATAAGCATTTATGTGCTGAAGAAATTGAGATAATGGACACTAATCAGTAAATCATAGTGGTTCATATGAAGAATGTAATTTTGACAATAAAGTTACTATTTTTTTTGTGTTAAAAAAAAAAGGTTATCAATCTTCTTTAACATTTTCATAATTTTATACATTTGATACATTGCAAAAGAATATTGTTTTTTTGAATGGTACATTTGTAAAATATTTTAATGTATATTTTTCGAAACATATTTAATAGTATATTAAATATGTGATTTTACAATTTAGAGATGGTTACTATTTTCAAAAAACTTTCTAAGTTTATTAGAGTTTTAGAAAGTTAGGAGGTTTTAAAGGTTTATATTGTTATAAATACTATGAAAGTGAGATTGTGACTTTCATCCTTAATACTCATAAACTCACAGATATTGTAAACTGTTTTTACCCATGGAATTCTAGGAATAGACCAATGCCGTGTTTCGCTATGGAGTTCATTAGAGTTTGTTCTAATCTTGGTCATACTAATTTTCTTCCACTACCTAGTTACTACCCACATATACTCTTCTCATCTTCAAAATTAGGATTAATGATCGTCTTATAATATCTTAATTTTCTCTTAACTGCGATCATACAGCCATTGTTTAAGTAAGCTTACAAGAGGTACATTCAAATATATGAGAATTTAGAGATTAGATGATATCCTTAACTTTTTTTTCTTATATAAATTGTACCAAAATATATTAAAAGGTAATATATAAATTTTGTATTAATTTATTAATAATATGTTTAGATATTTATTAATGTTTGAATTTTTATATATTTATTGATTTTGAATAAAACATATGTAATTGTTTTTTCAATTTTAAGCATTCAAATAAAATTTATTTATTTTATAATTCAAATCTTTTTAAGGTAAGTATTTAGGAGTTTCGAAACGTAAAAAATGCCTTAACAGTACACCTGTGCACCTGTATTTTTTTTGTATTGTAAGCCAATTTGATTTAAATCTTAAAAAAATTATATATTCCCAATATGTACAGGAAAATATAAAAAAATAATAATAAGTCGAAACTATATATTAAATGTTATAAAATGTAATCAACTACCTGTATATATAAATTTAATTAACTAATTTAATATTTATAGAAAGTTATCAAACTACATTTTAAATTAATATATTTTAACAAACAAAGAAGCCATGAACATTTTGTATGTATATTTGTAATTAATTAATTTTACATTTATATAAAGTTAATTCATTTGTTGTTCAGTGATTTAGATTAATAGTTGATAAATAAATATATAATTTAATAATTCATAATTAAATATTTCAATATTAAAACTATCTTATAATTTTTATATATAATTTTAAGTTAGTACAACGTAAACATAAGTATGAGAGCCTACCACCCCATAGAGAGCCCAGCGTCACAAACAAAGGAAAAATAGCCAGGGAGCTGTGACAGAGAAGCTTAAAGCCATCGGTGTGGGGGTTCGATGAAGAGTTAACTTCGACGCATATCGAATGTCAGTTCAAAGTGAGGTAGGGTTAGTGTCATTGAAGGTCGTCGTCTTACCAGCTGTCCAAGGCGCTTCAATAACTCCAGTCCTATTATCATTTCTTCTCTAGCCTCTTAACACCCCTAATTTATATAACTTAAATACAATTTATACTAAATAATAAATTTTAAACTACATGTAACTATTTACATTTCAATTTACATCTAGTAATATATTATCAATTTGGTATTTACATTTGTGTTTTTTTGCAAGGGTATAAGTTTATTACAACAAAGCAGAACGTCAGTACAAATGAAACCGCCACTCTGAAAAATCTAAAATCAAACAATGACATAATGATAATGAAGGCAAATAAGGGAAACACAACGAGTAATAAATACTTGCGATTACCTTGCCAAAATGGAAGAACATCTCACATTGGGAGGCAGCGACAGAAAGTTAAACAAAGATCCAAGCGCAAGGATTATAAGAGAAGTTAAAAAAACCATTGATGACTCCAGTCTAACCAAAGAGTAAAAAAAAACTAACCCCAAAGAATATGACCATCCCAAGGATATACGGCCCAACAAAATTACATTAGGATGGGATTCCTTTGAGGCCTATGGTAAACACCATTGGATCAACATCGTACCAATTTTTTTTGTTTGCGAAAACCCTTAAGCCATTAGTCATACTTTCTCATTTAGAAGGATTCATCACACATAGTGAGTAGTATCAAAAACCTAAAATTGGATGAGAAAGACATATTGGTAAGCTTTGATGTTGTCTCTCTTTACACCAAAGTTCGAGTCAAAGATGCAGTTAAGGTTATAAGAGAAATTACAAGTGAGGGAATAGCTAAACTTGTTGAGATTTTCTTAAAATCAACCTATTTCTCTTTTAGAGGGGAGATATATGAGCAAATTGAGGGTGTTGCCTTAGGATCCTCACTCTCTGAGATAGTGGCCAATGTGTAGACAAATTCCTGGCACACATCAATAATGAGTAAGAACACATTAAGTTGACTATGGAGATCCAAGAAAACAATAAACTGCCCTTCCTTGACCTCTTGATAACAAAAAAGGTGGATGGCTCTCTATCACACCAAGTATATCTGAAGAAAACACATACTGATAGATACTTTCATGCTAAATCTCATCATCAACCATCACAGAAGATTGGCATCCTTAACACTCTCGCTACAAGAGGAGTGAGCATTTCTAATACAATGCATCTTAAAGGAGAACTATCACATCTCTAAAGGGTATTACAAGAGAATAGTTATGAGCAAAAAGACATAAAGAGAACTTTTTTAAAAGCACAAAAACCAATGGATAAGAACTGAGGGGATTACACAACAAACGAATTTATCCCTTACATTCAAGGGACAACTAATAAAATAGTCAAAATCTTCAAACAAAAGAAAATCAAAACTGCCTTCTCCCTCCAAATTCCATGAGAAATTTCCTTGATAAAAAAAGAGATCCCATCATATCTAGGTTAGAAAAGGAAATCTACCCAATTCCTTACTAGTGTGGTGAAATATACATCAGTGAAATCAGACGTGCAATGAAAATCAGAATTAAAGAGCATTGTGGTGACATAAGGCATGAAAGAATAAAAAAGTCAGCAAAAATTGCAATTGCAAAAGTCATTGCAATTGAAGACAATTACAACAAAAGAGAAGCTTTCTAGAAGCAATAGAAATAGAAAAACATCATAAAAACATCAACAGAGATGACAAGCTTATATTGACCGAAACTTGTAAACCTGTGATACACAAAACAATAAAAACAAACTAAGCAAAAATTCTAAGACGACTTGATGAATATTAAATAATTTTTTTCCTTAGTTCGCTATTTATAAAAAGAACATAGCCTCACATTCCATTGAGATATCCTTTCTCCTAAATATGGGCTCAACTATGGAGTCCGAAAAATATGTAGAGATTGAAAATACAAACAACACACATTTCCTCATCTTCAAAACAATATAGTTATTGTGAATATAAATTGTCAATTAAAATATTAACAAACTCATGGCTTAAATAACACTTCATCCCATAACCATTTAAAATAAACTTAATTAACATATTATACAATTGTATTATTCAATTAAACATAAGTTTTATATTATAAAATTGTATTTTTAATTAAAGTGAGGATTTCCATTGTTACACGCCTCTAATTTCTGAAATAAAATAAAACCTTTTTTGAAATGCAAATAAATACTTTTTATACCAAAGAATAAAGTAATATTGTTTGAAGCATAAACACCATGTCATATGAGTGTAAGTATCTAAAACTGGTTTCTTACTGACCTTGACACGTGATACACTGTGTGGATGTTTGCAAGGTCATTGGGAGGTTGTCATCATAAGTGAAGGTGATGTTTTTTATACTCTTTATATGTATTTAATTATATTTATTCTAGTACTCGTTTCCTAGCCCTAAGGCTAAGTCTAGACCCTGGCCTTCACGCCCTAGCTCTTGGGATGATGATAGCACAAGTTTGTAATGAGAAGAGCAGGGAGGAAAGGGCTTATGGTGTTGACAACCCTAGGCCATATCCAAATTTTAGCATGAAAAAATAATATTAAGCCCCGTGGTATAACCATGATCTTTTGCGCAGTGTAAAGTTATATGCATAAATCATATGTTAAAAGGTTGGGACATATGATAACTATATCTGAAGTTTGATCTATGGAAATTCTTTTGTTGACATGTTAATATATTAAAGGTTTGGTCATGCAATAACATTATAATTTTTTTGTATTGTGGTTGACCTTCGCAATCCTTTAAGGTTTGCTTGAGATTCAATCTTGTCCGTCCACTTGTGCACCATGATGGAAACCATTTTTTTGTTTTGTTTGTGGTTTAATGTGTCCCACGTGTGTCCAAATGCTTCATTTCATCATTGAATTGGTTTGTGATCCCTTTGGAACAAAGGCTCTGTCCTTGATAACGGATTTGTAACGTTCTTTGGATCCAATTTCTTACCAATCATTAATGGCATCTTTAATTCTTCTTCCCAAGGTTTAATGGAGGATTCCTCAATGATGATGGCTTCCAATAGTCATATATTTATTGATTGTTGCGAATCAAAATCGGGACATCTTCAACGGAGTTGGTACTTCCTTTAACCAGGTAATAATCATTTGAACTCTGTAATTGATTTATTAATATGTCTTTTGTGAACTCTCGGGTCATAATGCTTGAGTGGTGTGTTTATTTTTCTTGTAGGAAGAGGAGGGATAAGAGTGTCCATGAGGAGCGAACCCCTGGCCCTCTCTTCATTCAAGCAAGGTGAGGAAAAAAAAACCCTCAATGATTTATATGTTTAATTTTTCAAACTAAAACATTATGGTTTTAACTGTGAATGTGGATGTTTGCAGTTTTGGGGTATCTGACAAGGATGCGACATGGTCATCTCCTCCGAGGCCCACATCCTAAAACACTAAGGTGAGTATACCACCCTCAAATTTGTTTATTTACTATTTAAAAATCATATTCGGTACTCATTGTTATTCGTTTCCTGGGTTGTAGGTGACTCTAGGCTTGGATCCGTTGTCGTGGAGGAAATGCAGTATTTTTCCTCATTTTTAAGATAAGTTTTTAATGTGAACTTGGGTTTAACCGTTATGGGTTTATAATGTCCCTGACATAGGGCTTTGTAGCCTCTCTATTCCAATGTTTGATTTCAAAACCTTCTTGAGTGTATGACATTCGAATTAAGAGAAATCGTGGCTTCCATCCTCGATGGGCTTACCACCACTTAGGGTCGGAGTTTGTTGCAAGAACTATTTACGGGTTACTATATTTGAAAAAAGTGGATTCCATCTTTGATGGACTTATAGCTACTTATTTTCAAACCCCATGTGTTTAATTTTGACATAAATAAATAATGTGAACCCCACGGTTTGTGCCCAATTCTTCTTTCTTGTAGTTAAAAATAAGACATGTCATGAGTTTTAATAAATGAACAATGACCACTCTAGGGTATTTTCTATTATATCATTTGAGTTTTGGTTATTTGAAATGATAAATCCTATCACTATTTATGTGTATACAATGGTTCTCTTAAAAGAGAGCTCCCATCGTGAATTTGGTTTTGACAATAGCTTCCATCTAACGATGGTCTTACTACCATGTATTGGATTTTTTGAATGATTCCCTATTTTTAAAATATTTATATCTCGTAGGTTAGATTGTTTTTATAACAAAGATTGAGCCTTAGGTATTGTTACCCATTTGATGAGGCTGTGTAAACATGAAATTGAGTCATGAACAAATCACAGTCATTGTAAAAGATTTGTGCATCTTGATTTGAAATTTGCAGATTTGTTTTTAAATAAAGTGTATCCCTTAGGTCAAATACCCATAAGATCAGTCTCAGCCATAAATATATGGATTTGTAGACAAATCGTGAGGCTAGATCTAGAAGATTTAGTTATGAACTTTTGTTTATTGGTCTGTTAATTAAAAGATAAAGTAATTTTTATTTTAAATTCTCCTTTGATCTCGATCTTGATAATATTGATATGTATTGAGTTTTTTAAGATATTGATATGTTATATCTTTCTTTAAAATCCTCTCGAATCCTATTATGTTCAGAAAAAAAAAATTATGGTGCTTCGAATGATAGTTTAAGGAAAGGAATACTCTATTGTGTTATTCAATTTAATTTTGATTTGAATAATCCTCTCTAATTTGGTTATAATAAAAAGAGTTTCGTGTGTCACTGAAAAGGGAACAAGCTAACTTTCTTTCAGTACGATTCTTGTTTTAGTTTATTCTATTATAAAATATTTATTCTGTAAAATTATAAACAGGTTTAATCTAGAACATTAATCCATATCTAGAGTAACTTTCATATAAATTTATTGGTAATTTTAGTAATACACATTACACGAATTCATCGATTCACGTAGGATTCCCAAACAAAGATTCGTTAAGAACCATACAACTAATAAACATTATTAGTTTACTAAACATGATTATAACAAATAGTAAGAATATTTAGATCAAATACACAATTGGAAAATATTGAACACTTGCATAATAGGATCAACATTTGAGACAGGTATATAGAAATATTATTGTAAAAAGAATAATTACCATTCATAAATAACTTGAATTCCTATTGTAACTAGTTCTAGAAAGTTAATAAATACAATAGGGAACCTATCACCACTCACTAGAAAATAGAAATGAAATAAATGTTCCTTCCAACCAACTCCTAGAGCATCCAAGTCTCACTTGCTCCATATCCTTTGATCCTGTTCATTGAACCACAAGAGAAAAATCCACTTAATGCACCATCTCTTACATTATCTGAATAATTCCCCATCCACTACTAGCTTCGTGCTTTCTAAATGGACATACTATTATATAGTATTTTTCCTAACACTTGGTCATTTGCGAGTCTCATGCTCTTTATCGCTCCACAAGGAGTTGTGACCTGATTTTGGGGAAGATGCCTCCTGCACCTTGAGTTGTCACTGAGTAGCATCAACCACTTTCATTTCCCTCTTGTGGGTCAGAAAACACTCTTTCAATAACTATTTTAGTTCCGATTTCCTCCAGTATTTTTAATTAATAAAAGAATAACCCATTACATTTAATTTTGAATTATTTTCAAAAATATTTAAAACAAACAAAATATTCAAAAAGAATTAAATAACAATTTTTCTAATCTTGGTGTATTACATACACCTCCCCTTAGAGGATAACACCATCCTTGGTATTATTATCTTTCTGTTTTTATTCCACCATCTCTTCATATTGAAATCGGATCGGATATGCCTCTCACATATCACTTTCCAATTCCCAAGTCGACTCTTTCAGACTAAGGTGCTTCCATTGCACCTTGACTTGTCCAATGGTATATTTCTGCAGTAAACTTTTCTCCTATCGAGAATACGATCTGGTCCCACATGGAACTATCCTTTCGGTTCCACCTATATAACATTCTAATCGATCACATGAGTAGCATAATGAACATACTTCTTCAAAATGGAAACATGAAAAAGATTATGTACTTTAATCGTAGGTGGTAGGGCCAACTAGTGTGCTATCGACCATACTTTTTCTAAAATTTGAAATGGCCCACAATGCCTAGGTTCCAATTTTGAATACTTTCCAGTTATTAGGGACATTTTATTGGGTTTCACATTTATTTACACATTCTCTCCTACCTGGAACTCTCGAGAATTTGTTTTCAAGTTAGCATAACTCTTTTTCCTGTCTTTGTAAGCTTTCAAATTCTGTTGTACATGTTTCACGGTTAGTTCCATATCCTTTAACAATTCAGTTCATAACATTAACCTATCAATTTGATTGATCGAACAAATTGGAGTATGACATTTGCATCCATACAAAATTTTAAAAGAACTCATCGTAGTTGATAATTGAAAATGATTATTGTAATCAAATTCTACTAAGTGTACGTAATCTTCTCATTTACCCAGTTTGTCTATTACATACATTCCAAGAATGTATTCTATAATTTGGTTTATTTTTTCATTCTGTCCATCCATTTGTGGAGGATATGCAGTGTTGAAATTCAATTGTGTGCCTAGTCCTTTAAACAAAGCCTTCCAAAATTTCCTTCTAAATTTTACATCTCTATATGAGATTATTATCATAGGTATGCCATGTAACCAAAAATGTTATTTTAGAAATATGTATGCGATGTTAGCATCCTTATAAGTAGATTTCACTGGAATAAAATGAATTTCTTTACTTCATTTGTACATTACGACCATGATTGAGTCATGTTTTCTAAATTTTTTAGGTAGACCTGTTATGAAATCCATGTTGATTATTTCCCACCTCCATTATGGAATGGGTAGTGGTTGCAATAACCGTGTTGGGTGTTCTTGTTGTTTTTTACTTGTTGGCATTCGATGCAACAAATTAAATATTATGCTATCTCTTTTTTCATGTTAGGACAAAAGCAGTCCTTTATGATCATAGTGATCTACTTCTCGTGTCTAGGGTGTCCTTAATATGGTCGTTTATGTAACTCATTTGTAACAATTAATTAAATTTTTACTACATTTAGTATGCATAATTTATTTTTATGCAGCAGAAACCCTCTTCCATTCAGAATAAGATCTATTTTTATTTGGTTCTTTTGATGTTTAGCAGTCTTTTCCTTTAAGTTTTGGCATTTTTGATCAAAAATTTCTGCATTTAAGATTTGATTTTCCATATGTGATTCGTAGTTGTTGATTGTGAATAGTAAATGTGTTTGACGACTTAAAGCATCCACAACTTCATTTTTTTTCCCTTTTATAAAATTTATTTCGAAGGCATATTCACTTAAAATTGACAACCACCTAGCTTGTCTAGCATTTAGATTTTATTGATCAAGCAAGTATTTTAAACTTATGTTATCTAACATTGGAAATAATTTTCTTTCGATGAGGTAGTGTTGCCACATATTTAGTGCATGTATAATTGCGGCAAGTTCTAAGTCATGTGTATCATATTTCTTTTCGTGTTCTTTAGACTTTCTATACTCATAGGCCATGACATAGTTCTCTTGAATTACTATTCCTCCTATAATTCTTTACATGCATCGGTACATACAAAAAAATCTGTAAATAGTCATAATTTTTTAAGAAAAGGCATGTTGTTAACATGTGTTTTAGTTTATTAAAAATTTCTATACACTTGTTGCTCCAATCAAATTTCTTACCTTTATTCAGTAGTGAAGTTATGGAGTAGGCTACCTTAGAAAATCCTTCAATAATAACCTGTAATCCCCATCAACGATCTTATGTTGGTTACATTTTTTGGATCTTGCCATTCAATGATAGACTTAATCTTGTCATGGTCGAAAAATATTCCATCTTTAGACATGATGTGTCCTAGATATTGAATTATGTCTTTAAAAAAGTATCATTTGCTAAACTTAGCAAACAGTTGTTGTTCTCTTAACATTTGTAAAATTATTCTTAGATGTTCTTCATGTTCCTGTTTATTCTTTGAGTAAATCACCATGTCGTAGATGAAGACAACTATGAATTTATTTAAGTAGCTACTCAAAATAATATTTATTAAGCACATAAAAGTTGCAGTGATCTTTCCTAAAACAAAGGGCATTACGATAAAATTGTAATGACCATATCAGTTTCTAAAGAAATTTTTAAATATGTCTTCATCATTGATCCGTACTTGATGGTTTGAAGACCAGATGTCTATTTTGGAGAAGATTGTTGCCCCTTGGAATTGATCGAATAGATCATCTAACTGGGGTAAAGCATATTGATTTTTGACAATCATCTTGTTTAATTACTGATATTCTATGCATAATCTTAAAGTTTCATCATTATTCTTTATGAATAAGAACGGTTCTCCCCAAGGAGAAACACTAGGTCGAATATACTTTTTATCAATTAATTCTTAAAATTGTGATTTATGTTCTATAAGTTTTATTATATTCATCTAATAAGGATATTTTGATGTTCGTAACTCTCCCAATATCAAATCGATGGTAAATTCTATGTCCCTTTTCGGAGGTATTCCAGGGACTTTTTCCGTAAAGAGGTCTTTAAAATATTTTAAGACCGGTATATTCTCTATTTCAAGTTGTTATCATTATCCTTTTTATCCATTACATATACTGCAAATACTTTACATCCCCTATGTACATATCTTTTCATCTGTAAGGTAAATATTTCTCTCATCACAACCTTTCTCGGAATTCCTTTTACTTTAATTGTAATTCCATTATCATTCATGCATGTAAAAGTTGTATCATAACAGTTCAATATAACCCTGCATTTTTCTAGAAAGTCCATTCGTATGATTAAATCATAAGAAACTAATGGTAAGATATTCATATCAACATTTGTATTCAGTATGTTCATCATAATTTCACAATTTTTTACATAACTAGTGACCTTTTGTTTAGTACCTATGGATAATTGTACCATCCAAGATTTTTCAAAATTTTGTTTTTATAATTTACATAATTCAATAATCATAGGTGATACATAACACAAACTTGCACCTAGATCAATTAGTATGAAAATGGGTTGAATTTTTATCATACCTTCGATTTCAACAATTGACGTTTGGTGGTTTGATTATCAATTCTCCAATGCAGCACTAATTCTGGAAATGCTTGACGCCATATCTCCAACTGTAACAGCTTCTTGAATTGAGTGAACATTATTATAATTTTTTTTCTTCTGATAGGACAGTCTTTAAAATAATGTGGCCCGGGAAATTGCTAACATTTTAAGGGTTCCCTCTCTGTAGTGTTTTTATTAAAAGTAGTAGGGAGTTCTCTTTCTTTTGTTGTATGGTTTCGTTGTTGATACCCTTTATAATTATTTCTAGTATTTTTGTAACACTTAGTATTCTTCTTTCATTGATCAAATTTATCATGTCTTTTAGTTT
This sequence comes from Pseudotsuga menziesii, assembly GCA_001517045.1. Lineage (NCBI taxonomy): Eukaryota > Viridiplantae > Streptophyta > Pinopsida > Pinales > Pinaceae > Pseudotsuga > Pseudotsuga menziesii. The sequence continues at coordinate 324,528 of LPNX010285286.1, forward strand.
TCCAAATAGGTACGTAGTCTCTTATATTATTATTCTGAACATAATAGAAATTCGCTTTTCCCATTGCTTCTTCTAACGTCTTTGGATTGTCATACTAAATCCTATCTTTAAACATATGAGGAAAGTAGCTGATAAAGCATTGTATTTTTGTTTCTTCATCTAATATATATGGTACATAATGAAACAAACTTAGGAATTTACGACAGATTTCTTTCGTGGTCATAGCACCTAACCTTAACTCGTAGAATTCTTTATCTTTTTCTTCATATTATTGTTCTGAAATATACTTTCATTTAAAGTGCTTCTTAAAGGTTTTACATGTTATGTAATGTTCTTTTATACATTTTACTTTTTCATATCTTGCCACCAAATATATTCTTTTTGAGTTAAGTTATAGATAACCATTTTCTCCTTTAGTTCATCAGAACAGTTATAGATATCGAATTATTTCTTCATTCGAGATAACCAATATTCCACTTCTTCTCCTTTCTTGATATCATTGTTAAACATAGGAGGTTTAATTTTTTTAAATTCCCCATAAATATCTTCATAAGGTTTGTACTTATTTTTATTTTTATTACTGTAACAACTTTCACTAGAATCGTGATGTTTTTCTATGTGGTGCTTGGTTGATACCTCACTAGAAGTTTCATCCCCATGACTAAAAAATTCCAGTTTCCTTACCTTAAATTTGTAAGGTGTGGTTTTTGGCATATTAGTCTCGGGTTATTTGTGTTTCTCTTTATCATCACTGTGTATTTTCACTAGCAAAATGTTACTTAATTCCTCTAGTGCTTTCAGTATACGTTCATTATCCTCTCTGACTCTTTTTAATTCTTCTCTTAATTATTTAAGAGTTCGTTGCAACTCAGTTGTGTTGTCATTTATACTTTAATTTAGATTAACCCATTATTCCCCATCCCTTAGGTTTCCCTCTTCATTATTCATTGTATTTATAGGATGGTATTCTTCTTCTGCATACATTCCAACATCCGCCATGATTTCCTGCAGAACTAAATTTATCCTTCTCTTCCTATCTCACAAGAGAATCAAACCACAATAAATAAAATTATTTTTATGCTTTATCAGTTTAAGTGTTGGGCTTGTTTAGGCCATGTGTTGGAACAATGCTCTGATACCATTATGTCACACATCACTAATTTCCAAAATGAAAAAAACATTCGGATATGCAAATAAATACTTTTATACCAACTAATAATGTAATATTGTTTGCAGCATAAACACCATGTTGTTTCACTATAACTAGTATCTAAAATTGGTTTCTTAGTGATCCTGACAGGTTATACTTTGTGTGGATGTTGGCAAGGGAATTGCGAATCTTACGTCATACGTCGAAGTGATGTTTTTGATACTCTTTATATTTATTTTATTATATTTATTCTAGTAGGGGTTGTTTATCCCTAAGGCTAAGTCTAGGCCCTAGGCTTCATTCCCTAGCTATGGGGATGATGATAAAACGGGTTTGTAATGAGAAGAGTAGGGGGGTAAGGGATTATGGTGTTAACAACCCTAGGCCATATCCAAAGTTTGGCATAAAAAACATAATATGAAGACCCATGGTTCAACAATGGTATTTTGATCAATGTAAAGTTATATGAATTAGAAATCATATTTTAAAGGGCTAGGATATATGATAACCATATCTGAATTTTTATATAAAGAAATGCTTTCATTTACATGTTAATATATTAAAGGTTTTCCATGCGGTAAGATTATAATTGTCTTTTACTATGGTTGACCTTTGTAATAAAGTTTTTTTCTTGCTGCGAGTTGGCGGCACATCCATGCCTTTAAAGATTGCCTAAGATTCGATATCGGCTATCCACTTTTGCAACATGATGACACACATTTTTTTAGGGTTTAATGTATCTTTTGCCTCTTTAAATGCTTTATTTCTCTGTTCAATTGGTTTGTGAGCTCTTTGGAACAGAGGCACTGCCCCTCATAACGGACCTATAAGGTTCTTTGCATGCAATTTCTTATGAATGGTTAATGGAACCATTAATGTTTGTTCCTGAGGTGTAATAGATGATTCCTCGGCGTTGATGGACGTCAATAGTAAGAGATTTGTTCATTATTGTGAATCAAAACCATACCACCTTCTTCAACCTTGCAACTTCCTTTAACGAGGTTAAATCATCTTAACTCTGAAATTGATTTGTTAATATGTTTTTTCTGAACTCTTAGTTCATAATGACTGACTGGTGTGTTTATTTTTGTTGCAGGAATAGGAAGGATAAGGGCGTCTAGGAGGATCCAACCCGTGGCCCTCTCTGTGTTCAAATAAGGTGAGGGGAAAAATAACCTTAGTCATTTATACTTTCAGTTTTCAAATTAAAATAGAATAGTTTTAACTGTGAATGTAATATCCAAAATTTTGGAGCTAACACTTATGGGCATGATCCCATTGATTTTTATGTTACTTTGATATTTTATTATGATATATTGGGTCGAAGACCACATTGCAAATGAACATGATGATGTGTTTGATATACTGGGTGTAAGCGATTTCCATATGATAACTATATATATATGTGTGTGTGTGTGTGTGTGTGTGTGTGTGTGTGTGTGTGTGTGTTTGTTTGTGTTGGGCTTGGACCCTGAAGCACATGATTGATGAGATGTTTTGTGTTGAGCAAGGAGCTCTGGAGCACATAGGTAAATTGATGTTTTATGTTGAGCAAGTAGTTTTGGAGCACATGATTCTTGAGACATTTGTAATATCCCAAATTTTGGACCTAACACTTATAGGCATGTTCCTATTAATTATGATGATTATCTTGATGTTTTATTATATATATATATATATATATATATATATATATATTGGGTCGAAGACCCCACTGCATNGCGTAAGACAATTATTGATGATATATATATGCCTATTTGTGTTGGGCGTGGACCCTTAAGCACATGATTGATGAGATGATTTCTATTGAGCGAGAAGCTCTTGAGCACTTGAGCGATTGATGATTTGGTTGAGCAAGGAGCTTTGGAACACTTGAGTGATTGATGATTTGTGTTGAGTGAGAAGCTCTAGAGCACATGAGTACTTACCTTTGTGTTGAGCGAGAAGCTATAGAACACATGAAAAGATAATTGGAAGTGTTGGGAATAATCCCTGGATCCTTCCATGTTTATGTTGAGCATAAGATCTGGAGCATCGAAGCCTTGGACATTATATCCCTAGGTGTATCATACAAGTACATCCTAGCATTAGTGTTGAGCGAGAGCTTTGGAATTGTACTAGTTAGTTTGGAAAAGGTGAGCATGTCAAAGAATAATGGGGGCCTTGGTCTTCGAGATCCCGAAGTAGTGGGGGAGGTGCAGGGAGCCAAGATATGGTGGCGGTGGTGCAATTATAAGTAGGAGCCTTTGACTAAGCTATGGCACATTAAGTATGTGAGGGGATGGTCGTCCTCTCAGCTGGTCTGCTTCAATGGGGAGCCCCAGGGATCCCATATTTGGCAAAAGGAGAGGGAATGGCGAAGATTAATCCAGGAGCATAGATTCTGTGAGATTCAGGATGGAAGTTTGGCAAAATTTTGGGATGACTCATGGAACCAACACCCCAAGCTAGCAGAGGACCCAAAATGGAAACACATTAGACTTAAATTCTTGGATGAAGGCTGAGAAAAGGTGAATCAGTTCTGGGAAGGAAATCCTCAGGGTGATATGTGCAAATGGACAGTGCTGATCGATCCAACTGATCAAATTTCAAAGGCCAACATCAGAGCCCTGGGGGAGGAGCTTAACGATTGATATGTCCTTATCAAGGATGGGGCTGACAAACTCAGATGGGGTTATTCTCAGAAGGGGATGTTTAGCATAAAAAAAGTTTACACCATTAAAATACGGGGGTAGACGGAGGAAGATGAGATTTGGGGGAAGGTATGGACCTCCAACCCTTGGCCAAAGGTGGCCATCTTCTGCTGGCTAGTGGTTAGAGGGAGAATTCTTACTAGGGAAAACCTGCGACGTAGACGGATACAGGGGCCATCTCGGTGTGTCCTGTGTGCCAACCAGGAGGAGAGTATGGGCCATCTATGAGATGCGTGCCCTTTCGCATCTAGGTTGTGGGACAAAGGTACACAATCCTTTAGGAGAAGTAATAGATGTAGAGGGAAACCGACTCAATCTTTAAGGGACTAGAATCCGAAGGCCTTCAAGAGCAATATCTTACTCTTTATTTGGAAATCCTTCCAAGGCAAGGTCATCTAGGTGATCTAAAAAGAGCAAAACAACAGGATTTTTAGGGGAAAGGGGAATTCTTAGGAGGAAGCATGGAAAATCATAACTTCCAACCTGATGGAGACAGTCCATAGCATGCAGTGAAGCAATGAAGATATAGAATTTGTAGGGATGAAGAAAATAATAATAGAGGCCTGCGGCCTAGATAAGGGAGTCATTAGTGAACTCCACCAAAAACCCACCATCTGCAGAGTGGAGAGCCCGATATCATGGTCGGCCCCACTGCGTCAGGTGTTTAAGCTGAACTTTGATGGCGCAGCCAAAGTAAACTCAGGGGAGGCGAGATATGGAGGGGTCTATCAAAACTATAAGGGAGAAATTTTGTAGGTCTTCTATGGCAACCTAGGGCATGATATCAATAATTCTGCTAAGATAGAAGGGATGATCCAGGGTGTCTAAATCACTATCAAGAATGGGTGGGTGATGGAAATAATTGAAGGTGATTCCCAGATCCTCATCCACATGGCTCAGTAGATGGCTAATGGCAAATCAACATAGGATATGGCATCTAGCTGGCGCCTTATGGGGATCTTGGAGGACCTTCAAGCACTTATTGTGAGGTATCCGGTGCTATCCTTTCACCACGTTAGGAAAGAGGCTAACAGGTAGCGGACTTAATGGCTAACATCGTGGTCTCTGACGTCAGGGCCAGTCAGAGAGGGAAAATTGATGAATTCGAGGAAGAGAAATGGTTACCTAGCTATCGTCAACTCATAGCTCATGATGGGGGTGACAGGGGGAAAATGATAGGCAGTACATGCGAGGAACGTGGCTGGGACAGGAGGCTGTAAGGCCCTCACATGTGTCGTATCCATTAACGCGTGCTCCATAGGTGGCCATAGATCAGGGAAATCCGAGCGTATCCTCACTTCATTAAGAGAAGGTACGAAGGAGATATGGAAAGGAATGAAAGCATAGTCCCAACACGGACATGTGATGTAGTTGTGATGAAGACACTTATTAATCTTGCACATTGATCTAGGAACAAATAATCAATATCATCAAGAAATAATATGGTATCAAAGCTTATGGAAAGATTAATCTCTATCTCTCAAAAACAAGCTTTTTGATAGATTTATGCATGAAATTTGAGTAATAGCTCAAAAATCCAGCACTGCACCAGAAGCCAAGGCTTACCACTTAGTACCCCAAGTAAAGAACTTGTTTATCAAGCTTGATTGATTGAATATGCTGGGTGTGATGAATGCCTAAAATGTGCAGGTTCTCTGACCTTACAGTGCCCCTTTTATTTTTATTTGTAGGTTTTAACAGGTACAACTTCGAATGGACTCAAAAATCCCTCTTCTCACCCCATTCATAAGCTATTCGAAATGGAAGTTGAAGATGATTGCATCTCTAAAGAGATGAGGTCTCTATGAGGTGTCTATTGGACTTGGAAAATAGTCTTATAAGAATGATAATGACTGGCTAGATGATGGTGATAGAGCTTTTGGAGCAATATGTTTGGCCCTTTCTCTTATCTTGTGCTACCTTATTGGTTTTGTTGAATACCCGAAGGATCTATGGAAAAAATTAGACAGAACCTTTGGCAAGCACAATGAGGATCATAATAGCACTTTGGAGATCACATCTAGCACCACAAGAGTTATTTACTCAAAAGTATCGGCCTCTACTCTCTCTGATGAAGTTGTTCAAGATGAAGATGAAGCAGAATCTTCTACACATTCAATTTGAATTGAAGAAAGTCTCCATGCAGTGACTCCTTCTCCTGATGCTACGGAAGTTCATGAGATCTCTAATATCTCATCTCCTCATATTCATGAAATAGAAGAAGACATTTGAATATCTGATATTGAATAAAAATACTGCTGCAATTCCATGCAAACATTCATTGGTGATTTTATTTTGAATTCTGTGTAAAATTTACCAGTAATTGCTTCCGAAAGTGAAGAAAAATTTGATTTTTCTCCCTCTAATGTTGCTGCTGGTGTGAAAATATGTAAAAAATTGGATATTTTGGAAGAAATACCAGATTATAAGAGTGACAAATTCACTCCGCATGATCTATATCTTCTAGCACAATCTTGCAGGATTGGATGCACCAAAATTCAGAATTTTGAAGAAAAAGACAACTATGCATCCATCGTCTCGGTTGACCATAATTTTGGATATAATATGAACCTTATTGGATATGATATGATCTTATTTGGATCTGATCTGATATTTCTTGGTTCAAAATTTCAGGTTCATAAACCTTTAGTATTGCTTGTAGTTGTTCTCATCAACGGTGTGAAGAAACGAGTACCGCAAGTCTCCTGCAAAACTGTTGCTAGGGATTTGATTTCATTTCACAGTTTTGGATATGTTGTGAACTTATTTAGATCTGATTTACATTCTTATCTGATATTATTTGGTTCATATTTTAAAATCCAAGAGCTTTCAGTCATGCTTGTAGCTGCTCTCACCAATTCCGGTGTGAAAAATAAAGTACCGCACTTTCTCTTCAAAACTGTTGATGGGGATTTGGTGTTAGTTTCCTCATATGAGATTGCTGATATTCTATTAAGTGATTCATTAGATATTTCAGAAGCTATATCAGATTATGGATCTCAATCATTCACTCTCCACAGTCCCAGGGCTTCTCTACCGTTGGTCACATGCTCATCTCCTCACAGAAGTAGTAAAGAGGAAGACATTCTGCATCCGCTTGGACACTTGCTCCTAAGATTTGGGGCTAATTTTACCACTCATGGTTTTCTTTTCAAGGCTGAAACATATCAGTTTCTTGAGTGTTCAAAACATGGTTCAAATCCTCAAGAACCTTTGCTCTCTCTTCAGATGATTCCAGCTACTCTACATGGGTCCAGTTTTCACCGTGCAGTTGTTTATATTTTTGATTCAGTTGAGTGCATTGTTCTTCTTCCAAAGTGGAAGATTCCTATAGACATATTCATTTAGTTTGGATTCACAGGTTCACATGTAGAGTCTCAGGATACTGCTGCATACATGAACCAATTCTTGATTTACTGCTTAGTTTGAGGGGGGGTATTTTTCCCATGACGTTTTCCCTGTTTCCTTGGTTAAATTAAGCAGTTATTTTATTGTACAGGGTGACCTATGGCCATAGTTCCTGGGGCCCTAGCATTTTTATGCATTTGTGTTTTCTAACTCCTCCTGAGTATAGCTTAAGGGGGGGTGTTGGAGACATTTAGCACCTACACACTCTTTTTTGTCAAATTAGCCTAGTTAAACCACTATCCTAAGTATAATTGACATTAATTGACATTAATGGAGCATTAATTGACATCATCCAGTCACACCCACGCCTACCTACAGCAAGGAGGCTAACTTATCCTTCTCCTACATTCAGGGAGGCTAACTAGAGCACTCCAGGGATGATCTGAGTGATATTAATGCACCTAATTGCTATCTGGTGGTTACAATCAGTTCAACAAGTCAGTTAAGGTGCCTCCTCTCATTAAATATATTATTTAATGATTATTTAATGATCTGGAGTCAATAGGGGCACCTCCACCAACTTCTGATGATTAGTTCAGCTTCAATTAACCTCATCAGGGTTCATTGAAGTCATTGGAGCACTAGCACTTGATGGTTGGCTTGCTCTGACATGTGTTTGATCTCTTTCAGTTGAGACTTAGTCATTTATTGCACTTCGAGTTCAGTTAGGGTTTGGTGAGTCAATTATGGTTTTGGTCAACGGGTAACTGAGTGTGAACCATGGTTTATAGTCAGTTAAGATATACTCACTCATTCAATTTGAATCACCTCCTTAGGTATTCAAATTGCTCATTCATTCAAGCTGTTGCTTGACATTGTAATTGTAATCATACAATTACAATGTCAAGCAACAGCTTGAATGAGTGAGGAATTCGAATACCTAAGGAGGTCATTTGAATTGAATGACTGAGTCTAGCTTAAATGAATGTAAGCCATGGTTCTCACTCAGTTAACCACTGACCAAAACCATAACTAAACTTGGAGTGCAATAAATGACTGAGTCTCAACTAAAAGAGATCAAACACATGTCAGATCAAGCCAACCATCAAGTGCTAGTGCTTCAATGAATTCAATGAACCACGATGAGGTTAACTGAAGTTGAACTGATCATCACAAGTTGGTGGAGGTGCCCTTGTTGAATCCAAATCATTAAATAATATATTTAATGAGAGACAGTGCCTTAACTGACTTGTTGAACTGATTGCAACCACTAGTTAGCAATTAGGTGCATTAATATCACTCATATCACCCTCATAGTGCTCCAGTTAGCCTCCCCGAATGTAGGAGAAGGATAAGTTAGCCTCCTTGACTGTAGGTAGGCGTGGGTGTGACTGGATGATGTCAATTAATGCTTCAATGATGTCAATTAATGTCAATTACACTTAGGATAGTGGTTTAACTAGGCAAATTTGACCAAAAAGAGTGTAGGTGGTACAGTGTCTCCAACAACACTAACACTGAACCCCATGCAAGGTACAAAGACAGAAGGTTGTTGGATTCGGGTCATCATTGCCTAGGAGGGAATCATTAATTCATTCATGGGAGGATTGATTATTTATTCAATGAAGGTGGCCGAGGAAGGTTGATGTGGTCAGAGAAGAGCTCGAGCTAAATTTCTAAGGTTAGAAGGGGAGATGAGGAGAGGCGGAGGAATGACTATTAGTGATGGGAGCAAAGCTGAGCAGGTTAAAATGGCCATGCCTCATGGTGGTCTAGGGAAACTAGCAGGCAGTGCGGGCTCGACTGGTAGTCGGGGCAAAGGACAATACTATAGTTTGAAGGGGAAGAGGGTAGCAACTAGGGCCCAATTGTAGGCTCAGGTCACAGTGGACGTTTTTGAAGACCAAATTTTGGTCTTATCCAGAATTGTGATGGAGAATGTAAAAAAATCCCTCTGGGATCAGGTCAAGGCTATGCCAATTGAGGAGGTTTGCAAGGAGGTGGATGGGTGGGTCTCTGGTTCAAGATCCATGGTGGGACACACATCGGCCCATGACTATCTCGTGATGATCTACTGGGTCCTTATGAACCTAGTTATCTAAGAGAACCTTAGTTCTATAGCTAGAATAAAGGAGAAGATGACGGATATGTTGCCAAAGAAGGAGGGTGACGAGGAGCTGGTAAAAGCGTGGAAGGAGCATAACAAAGAGTGTAGGGAGATTCATAATAAGGTGGAATCTCTCAACATAGATTGTCGCCTCATGCACAAGAAGGTGGACCAGATAGGTTCTTGCTTGGGGATTGCGTTATACTGTCTGGGGGTGGAGCAGCTCTCGACAGGAGGAAATGGGCAGCGCACTAGTGGGAGGAATTCAGGCGCTAATCCAGGGGAGCATAGAGTCAAGGTGGATCTATTTACGAGTGGGAACTGTCAGTCAGGTGGTCCTTTTCTCAATCCCTTGGGGCTCCCTTGAGGCCTACTGTGTCTTTCTTTTGAGGTTGGTTGATGTCAGGGTGGTCGCGAAGTCGGCCTGTAGTTTGTTTTAGATGGTTTACTTATATGTTTTCAGCAAGTAGGAAACTAGATATTGTAAGTATGTCAGGGATCAAGATCTCCTCAGTGGGAACTCTCCTGATTTTTGGGTTGGTGGAACTTCTGGAAATCTGAATGTAACTGGGAAGGGTAAACTCTGGTGCGGGCCATCTAGGGCCTGCAGTTTTGGTGGATATTTTGTAATCGATTTTTAAGCAGTAATACATATTTTATTTACAATAAATAAATAAATAAATAAATAGTATAATTCCTATGAAAGTCTAACTAGAAACTAGTTTAAAGTTCTTAATTTAAAATGTTGAAAATTACCCAAGTAATTAAAAAAGGTTAAACCAAGAAATCAAGAATTTCTTAATTTAATTGTCCCTTTGAATGAAAAGTCTGTCTATAAAGACTCAATCCAAGGAAAGGCTTGGGGTTTTAATTTAGATTTTGGACAATTATTATTATGCCTTTCTTGCTCTCAAGTGGATTCTTGGAGAAAATTTTCCTGCTAGGGAAAAGGAGAATTGATCCAGAACTGATTACCAGTTAGAAAACCCTACCTTGGGAGCTCTAAGCTACTTGCATGTTGGAGTCTATCTCAGGGGTATTCATACTAAAACCAAGAACCGTTCCGAGTCATGGTTGGCTGGAACGTGGTAGTTCCCAAGTGATTCGGTCATCAATTACAAAGGTCATATCTGCCTATGATTTGTTCATGCTAGTTATTTAAAGTGTGCAGGTTAAACCATTAAAAGAGCTTCAAAAAATTATAGGTATAGAATCCTTGTATGTATATTTCATTTTCTAGCATAGATAATAGCTGATTTAGATGAAGATTCATATTATAGTCCTAACCCTATGTAATTGTTTCTTTCTTTAATTATTTTAGGGTTTACAATTTAATAGTATAACCCTAGGGTGGGATTTTTTCCTATGTTAAATTTATTTAATGGACTAGTCTTTTAGATTACTTCTGAAATTTAATCTTTGTATATGTTTTCCTATTGCAACTATGTTAACGTAAAAACTAGGTTTATTTTAGGCCTTCTAGTTGTCTGTTCTTTATATTCTACTAACATATTCCATTTGTTAGTAGAGGTGTGTTTTATATTTGAAATATATTAAGCTTAGAAGTAAGTTTTATATTTATATAAGTATAAACTTACCACCTAGATAACCTAAGTTGTTATATATAAGTATATATGCTAGTAGAGTTAAATAGAATTATGAATTAAATCTACTAACTACAGTAAATATAAACTAAAGTACAAAATGAATGTTCTACACTAAATCCAAAAGAAATAAACCATTAAAGACCTTCCAAGGTCTACATAACTAAATATGTGCTAACTATTGCAACATTCCATTAAATAAACTTTATCATAAATAAATGAACATAGTAAGCATCGTGACAATCCATTTGGTCCAAGATCAATCCTCCTATTCCATTTTTAATCAAGAGTTCAAATAATTTAAAATAACATCATAGTGAACAAGTGAATAGAGTAAGTATCCTGACCCTACATTTGGTCAAATATCAAATCTATGTTCGTTGTATAAAACCCACACCACTTATTACATAATATCATAATGGCATTGCATAAAATCATTCAAGTTCCATATAGCTAATACGCACAACCATCCAATAACAATAACCAAGTAGTAAAACCCTTAATTTAAACATAGGTCACAACATCGACCCCTGTGGGTATTCAAACCCTAGTTGTAGGCTGTAATAAACACCATAACATAAATTACATGCACGATAATTTTTTACAAACCCTTCATCAATATTTTAATAATCCATAGTTTTTACAAAGTAAACGCCCAAGATTTAAACAGTGTAGGGTCATTTATATATTTCCTTCACATGCCACGCTATACTAACATATGTGGGATTCATTATAATAACCACAATACTATAAATAAACAAACAAATATGCTAGAGCTAAGTTGTGAGGATTATGCTTCTATCCTTATGCTATAAGAACGACCTCAGCCAAAATAATTAAATATACGGTCCATTAAAAAGGAAACCTACAACAATGATAGAAGTCATGGGTTTTCCCCCATGGCATCCAACAGTTCCACATAAATATTAATAAAATGAAACTATATCAGATTGCAACCAACTAAAGTATCGCAACAACCCTCGGAAGAGCCAATTCCATACAAGGCATGGCCTCACCCTTTCACTATCAAGTATTATAGTGAAGATCCAGATAAAATCATTATACAAATTCCATCAATGAAGGTGTTTTCCTCTTTTAACCCACAGTAAGTAACGTAACATAAATTCCACACCCATATAGTAATGTATTATCCACTGCCAAAAAATGCAGGAGTATAATATTTGCATAGTAATTCCATTATCGCAATCAAGTCTACACAGGTGTGCCAAGGGCTATGGGACAATTGCAAGAAATGGTACAACCCATGGCTTAAAATCCCCAACTCCAAGGTAATGATTTACATAAACATAAACTCATACATAGAGCCTATAAGGGAATAATATTTGCTTCATGTCTTAAACGCCATAATATTATATAACCCAAGTTTGTTCATCACAAGCTCGAAGGAGAATTCAAAACCCTATAGTAAAAAACCCTAACTAAGGAGCAATATAACCGAGTCCTACCCTAAGGCTGAGAAGTGACAGTATTCGCTTGTAAAGAAGGCTTACTGTGGCCACATTAACATCAACCTTGAGCTGATAGTGATGCTTTGAGACAACCCATCCTCACTTAACCTGTCACCTAAAAACACACCAACGCGACAAGGATGAGAAGTATGGCAATGAAGGAGCCAGAAAACAAAAATGAATCATAGACATGAAATCAAAATGAAGCTTACCTTCATTCCCCAGGGAATTTATTCCTTCGCAGTGCAGAGCTGAGACCACAATCGTCCTGAGACCAAAACAAAATGGCAAGTCCATCGTGAGCCAAGGCCTAAGATTGGGGCTACCATGAAAACCAAGGCGCATTAATGGCACCAGCTGGTGTCCATTGTCAAATTCCAAACCCAGTCTTCCATAGTTTAGTTTCGTTGCAATAACGATGGTCTCCATTCCTGTGCAAGGGTTAAATTCCATTAACATATGGTTCAACCATATGTTATATTCGCCAGCACAATACTTAACATAGGTTTTAAAATATTACAAAGTTTTGTTTAATGCATATTCCATACATGGCATGTGCTAATCCAAAGTCAAAGCCATAAAGCATAAGTAATATAGGTAACATGTAACCCATAGGATTAAATCTTAATACTTTTGTCTCCCCTTTGTGATAAGCATCAAGCTTAAGAACCATGCCATGTTAATATCTTTTGCCTATAATAAAACCTAGGTTTAATCTTTAGCCAAGTTATAATGTGCCAATAAAAACAAGAGATATGTCAATACATATAATAACATAACAAGAAACATAAATACAATGATTGATAGGAATCACATACTTAATGTATCTAGGTTAGATAATTAATGAAATAGGATTTACCTTCATCTGAGTCTACAAAGAAGCGTAATAACGAATAGTAGGTATGGTAATAATCAAAATGTTTAACGTTCTTTAAGTTCTTAATCGCTAAGTATAATCTGCATACGAGATGAAAGAGGTGCCTTAGTTCGAAGAACAAAGTAATCTTGCTAGTCAAGTGAATACTTTACCTCTTAGAGTATCATAGGAGAATGAGTCCTGCCACTCTACCCACTTTGTTTCCACAAACAAAGTTAAGTCAGGGCTTACTAATTAACAAGTAAACATGTGAAGAAATGAACGAAGTATATACCCATTTAGTTAACCCATCTACAACAAGGTATAAACATGAGAGTAGTTTAATAATCAAATCGAGGACATCGTAAGTAAAATACATTAATAATAATGACTGAAAGTAAATAAAAAAATGTAAGAACAACTTATGAGTAAATAGTGGTACATGTACTGTATGATATATTTCCGCAAGTCCAATAATGTTCTGTATAGGTAGTTTTTTACTAGCCTAATAATTTTTTTTTTAATTTTTGGTTTTTTTGGACATTACAACATTTATGTTAAGCACAAAGCTCTGGAACACATGAAAAGATAATTTGGAAGTGTTGGCCATAAGCCCTGAAGACTTCCATGTTGATGTTGAGCATAAGCTCTAGAACATCGGACCCTTGGACATTGTATCCCTAGGGGTATCACACAAGTACATCCTAGCATTAGTGTTGAGCAAAGAGCTCTCGAATTGCACTAAGTTTGTAACTCATTGTTTTTAGCATTGAGTATGGGCTCTGGTAAGCGCTAGGAGTTACTGAAAAGAATTAATGATTTCGAGTGAAAACGACTTGAGAAAAATATTGATCTCGTCTCACTTATTTATAAGTGATTAAATGAAATTTTGAATTTCTATATTCTCATCAAGTACTCAAGAACTACAATGTTATACAAGGGAATCCAACATGCAAGGAAATTTAGAGTTTCCTAGCCTATTAGACCTAACCATCTACCTGATGACCTTAATGAAGAAAGTTTCGTAAGTCTAGGGATCGCAATATGTGATACCCTAAGACGAATGTTAACAAATAATATATTATTATATATTTTATACAGAGTATGTATAAAAAGTACACATAGTAATAATATTAATAATGTAAGAAAGAAGGAAAAGTTCCATCGATTATTATTATTACTAAGATAAAAGTTAAATATTATAATACCCATAAAATTCTAATTAGGAACTAGTTGAAAGTTATGTTGATGCGTGGAAAATCGCAGGTAACAACAGTTAGGGATTCTCCCCAATAAATGTTCCCAACTAGCCCGTTACTATTTGGTATGGGAAATCCATCCAATTTATGGTCTGGCTACAGTAGGTCAAGTAACAAAATACAAGGTTTTACCAGTTACAGTCCGATCCACCGTGTATATTTTTAGTTTTTTGAATTTACTTAAGATATGCAAGTGCCTATCAAAGAATGTAGATTGATAGAGAATACGAAGAGTGGTCACAATATGATGTGCAGGTTCTTACCTCTCATATTAACTCACTCACATATAAATCACGCACAACAAGAAACTAAAACTAACTATCTAACCTATCCCTAGGGAGAAAGATTATCATTTATCAATGAGTAATTTGTTTCTACGCATGCATTAAGAAAAATCATAGATAGCTATTACTTAATTCAAAACACATGAACATTAATAGATATATGAACAACAAGATAGCTCATTGTTTATGAAAAGCCTTCATTACTCATAGTGGAAATTTCATAGAATAAACTAGAGCACATTCATAACAAGAACATAGGTTCAAAGAGTTAGAACAATCTCACAGTTAATGGACAACATCTGAAAATGAAATAGTTCGCATTCAACAAATCCATAGCACAACATTTGAAATCTTCCACCAATATTTCTCCAATAGGAAACTTGTAATTCTTATTGCAAAAGGAAATAGTTCTTCTTACAACATAATCTCACAAATCTATCTGGGAAAACATCCCCCCACTGTCTAACTCTCCTATACTTATACTACAAGCAAAACTCTTGGGCTACCCCTTAGTGACCTTTGGTCTCCCCTGAACCATTCAAACCCACCATTTTGTCTCTTTGTGAGTGCTCATGATTGATAGAATATGTTACATTTCAAATTAATATTTAAGAGCACTTTGTAAAAAGGGACCAGCTTGGTCACTGATGAACTTTTCCCAATCCTGGGCCTCTGCTGCTGTCAATTCTGCTACATAATCCCTTGGTATTTTTTAACATCCTATTGATCTCAGACCTTCACTCTCTTCTTTTTATTGAGCAACATCTCTGCTTCTTTATTCTTCAACTTCTTCTTTCCTTGCTGCCTCCCTTCTGCTTTGTCCTTTAGACATATCTTCTTTGCAGCAATCATCCTGTCATGAACATATCTTATTTTTATACCATTTAGCGTTTAAGAAAGTAACACAAACTGTATCAATACATGCATTCTGTAAAATGAACTATAAACAATATTAATGTAAGAAAAGATAAGGAAAAGGAAATCTTGCAAACTCGGTCTGAAATCTGCTAAATCCATTGTCCAAACTAAAATCACAAACCCAATAAAACAAGCTCCCTATCTCAATCCAGGCTACATCTAGACCAAATCGAAATCCTCCGAGGAAAGTATGAATCATAACAATGTAACCACCAATATGAACCCTAAACTATGCTCATCATCTCGGAGAAAAACTAGGCTCTACCAAAACCCAAGGAGAAACCTCGCCGTCCCAAAAATAGAGTAAAAGCAAACAAAAAAGGCGGGAAAAACCCTCACCGACAGGAAAAATACTAAGTATCGAGTAGACAACTCTTCATCAGTGGATGGAACAACTGTATGTTGGACAGTCAGTTCACTAAGCCACCACAACGATGAAAGTCATACAGACTAAGGGTTTCGTGGAAAATAAAATGTCGATGAAATAAAACACTAAAAACTGTCATACAGGCATCGGAGATCGAAACCACTAATCATCAGTGAGATAGTATACTAGAAAACTACAATGGAGGAAAGTGGACAGACAACAGGTTCCGTAGTAACAAAAATCATTGCCTATTAGAAACACTGACAAAGGGCGGATAGTTGACAAAGCAACTGCAACAACAGAAAACAATCAGACTACGGCTTCTTATCAAAATTATAAACCGTTCTGATAGCGAAGAGAAACAAAAAATAATGAAAAGAAAAAAACCACGGAATCAGCAAAAAATAATCCGTCGAAATGTTGCCATCTGCCCTCTGAAACGGTGGCGACTTAGAAGAGGGCCTGTGCAAGAAGATGAGGGACCTTTTTGTGCACGTTAGATGCAATAGAAACCTGAAAAATCAGGCATCCCTCAACTTACTTGGATTTTTTGAGATACTTATGAAAAATATCTTGCATTGAGTAAAAAATATGAAATGTATGAAATTGAATCACCTTTCCGAATATATAACTTTTATGTATCGAAAATTTGCATAGCTATGTCAAATTTCATTTTTCCTAACAGGCACTTTTTATTTTTCAGGGAAATTATAAGGTATATGTTTTTGTGGGTGCAGCCTTTGAGGGCCTAAATGATCGAATCAAGCTACAAAAATTGACATCCATGTAGAGAACCCATAGAACTAGTGCGGCGTTATTTTTCGAAAATTAAATTAGTAATTTTATAATATTATTATAATTGTATAAGTGAGAAAACCTTGAAAATGGTACGTGTTTTGTGGGTGCAGCCTTTGAAGGTCTTAATGCAAAAATCATGAAATGGGGTTTTGATAGAGCGTAGAGGTTAGTGTCTACTTGTGCACCATACAATTTTTGTTTGAATTGATCAAGAATTGAAAAAGTTATAGGAGAAACACTAACAGTGTGTTTTTTGAGTTGAGGAGTGATGACAGAAGATAAATAAGAAAAAAATAGAAAAAATTATGTATTCTTGTTAAAATTTACATATTTAGAATCTGCAAAAAAACCATATCTGTTTCTAAAATCTCATAAAAAATGGAGGTGTGCAGCACAATCAGACGAACCGTTAAACATGAGCATATTGAAAATATGGATATAATGTTGAATTTGCCATGGTTTATCATACTCCAAGGCACAGGTATGTTAATCCGAAGCAAAGTACAAAGCAGACACATAGGAATAGGAATTCCATGAAAGCATGGGTCGAGGCTCAGCTTTATCATTTGGAGGGAATAAAAATTTGAAATTAACAATACGCGCACGTGATATAACACTACAAAACGCGTGCGTGTTATATAAACACAAAACACGAGTGCGTTATATTCATACAAATCGCGTGCGCGATATGTGAAACCAAAAAATAGCGCCAACATAATTTTGACATAATGCTTGGGATCATAATGCTTCTATTCTTCAAGTTGGTGTACACTCCACATATAACATAAGGTTTGTAGGTTCATTAATCTAAAATACATCAATTGGTATCACACAAATGATATAGAATGTGTGTATACTATTACTACTAGAAGTATTAGTATTAAAATAGTTACTAATTGTACACTGATTGGTGATGGAGAGAGGGATCTGGTACATAGCGATGCCTAGGGATTTCCACTAGTGACCTACTGCAACCTCTTCCATAGCCCTAATGACCTGCTACATTTTCCAATGCATCATGTCTCCAGTATCATGCCAATAGTGGCAACTTTAGCTCCTTCAATGGCGACATCTGATGCTCCCATAGGTGCTTTATATGATACACAAATAATAAATCCCTCTTGTAGTGAAATAATTCATCATCATCATCATCACCTTCCTCATCATCATCATCACCATCTCCATCATCATTATCATCATCCTCATCCTCATCATCATCATCAGCGTCATCATCACCATCATCATCATCATCACCATCAACATCATGAACATCATCATCACCATCGTCGTCATCATCATCATGAACATAGTCCTCATCACCATCGTTGTCATCATCATCATTATCCTCCTCGTCATCATCATCACCTTCCTCATCATCAACATCACCATCACCATCATTATCATCATCAACATCGCCATGATCATCATTATCATCTTCATCATGTCCATCTTCATCATCATCATCTTCACCATCATCACCGTCATCATCACCATCGTCATCATCATCATCATCATCACCATTGCCATCATTTCCATCATCATCATCATCAACAACAACATTATCACCATTGTCGTCATTGTCATCATCATCACCATCATCATCACCTTCATCATCCTTATCATAATCATCACCATCAACATCATGAACATCATCATCATCATCCTCATCATCATCACCATCATCTTCATCCTCCTCATCATCATCACCATCATCATTACCATCATCATCATCATCATCATCACCATTGCCATCATTTCCATCATCATCATCATCATCATCATCACCATCAACATCATGAACATCGTCATCATCATCATCACCATCATCCT
>LPNX010285286.1:362492-393985 GCA_001517045.1 Pseudotsuga menziesii
AGACTTCCTCATAATGCATGTCAATAGGGTTTTTTCCAATGGCATTGCCTAGAAACATTAGTGTCAAATTGTATGTGATCAATTTATGTGTTTAGTCTTGCGGAAGGCATTGGCATATCATCATCTTTGGTTGGTTGGTGTTTTGGCTATGAGATGGTTGTTTATTTTTTTATGGTTTTTATTGCATTTACAAACAAAAAATGGTAATTTAAGTATCTAATTGAAAAAAAAAATCTATGGGTGAATGAATTACTTGTTAATATGACGATTCACTGGAGGATTTGTCTTCAAATAGAGGAATGGGCACTCTTCCAAGATCCTAAGGCACGGGCAGGCCGTCGTCTTCGCACTCCTGTTCGGTGAAAATGACTCTCGGTCGGGACTGTGTTTTTTTTTTTTTTTTGATTTACAAAACGTGCATGCGTTATAGAGTTACAAAACGTGTACGCGTTTTGTAGTTCTATAACGTGTGCGCGTTATGGTTACCTAGCCTACGTGTCTGCTGACATGTCAGGCTCGGATTTACTATTCCAAGTGCTATGGAAGAGGAGCGCGTTATTTTTCTATGTAACGTGAGCTTGTTCCTAAAAAGTTGAATTGCATCTAAAAGGTCCCTCAACTTCTTGCACACACCCAAGACTAATGCTCCGATAGTGATAAACAAAAAAAAGCTGACGGTCAAAAAGTAAAAGTTTTTTGAAAAATAAACAAAGGAGATAAAATTCATTGGTGAAAAACATGAATCCCATCGAGACGTTCATTAGTTAGCTTTTGCAATGGCAGCTGCATAGGGAACTATGGCCCCGATTCATTGTTCAATAGACTTCCAACATCGAACAAGGAAATCATCCACAAACCAAGAACTTCAAGTTCCACAGTCAAAAGCATTAGCTGGACAAAAGGTAATCATTCAACTTCCGAAAAGAAGAAAAACAGTTTGACCTCAATTCAACTTCAAACAATAAAAAACGTAGCAGAGGGAAAAACAAAGTTCAGTAATCCAAACACTCCAAGTCAAGATAAAAATAAAAAGGAGGGTCCAAAATTTTAAAAAATTTGGGAAAATAGTTGCAGCTGCAACAATTGGCAACTCCTTGGTGAACCCAGATCTCTGGAAAATTAATTCCTTAAGTAACAGATTGTTTGACAATAAAACCAACATGTTGAATTCTTCTAGATGTTTGGATTTCCCAGATGGAAAATTGTTGTACTTTTAACCATTGATGATAGTCCAATTTAAGAAAATGGAAACCAAGATTTCAAAGTCAAGATAACTCTTTTGAGGCTAGGAATATGAGTTTCATTTTTTACCTCTGTCTTCGGGTAGCTTCCAGCTTGGACACCACCGGATTGTAACATATGGTAAACAAAAATATTCATTTGTTCCTCATTCCCATGCCATTTTTTACTTTTTGTTCTTTTCGACATTTTTGTCCTTTTGAGTCCTCCTGCATGCCTTTCTTTCTGAATTTTTTATTCAGGCTCATCTATCCATAGTGTCCTTTTGTGTGAGAGATGTATTGATTTCAGCTCACGGACGAAGAAGAACTTTGGCAATTTTGTACTCATATGGTTCAGTACTTTGTTTTGATACATATTGCTTTCCTAGGATATTTTTGACTCTTATTTTCCTTTTGGATTTCAATTCTTGTCATGGGATCATTTATACATAATATACTGTTTACCCTTCTTCCTTTCCATGGATCTTTTGCTGTCACCCCCCAAGACATCTTTAAATGTGAAATGGATGGAGCCTCTAAATAGTATTCCAGACCTTTCAATCCTGAGTTATTTTACAAGGATTAAGTAGGACTTCAATGTGTTCATAGCCATTTAGGAAAACTGCTAAACTAGAAGAATTATTTCAGATAAATCAATAATATACAGTCATATAATCATGGATTTTAGTTAATCCAGAATCCTGATACTCTCCATGCAACCAAAAGTTTGCTTCTTTTATTGAAATCAATCAAACTCTAACTAAAAACGAACAGAAAATAAAAAATACACAACCAAATCAGTTTATTTATGTACAAAATAAAAACAAAAATCAAGAAAAATAAGGTTTGAGAACTAAACAATTAACTGGTAATTTCTCTTCCCACCCTTGTAGATCTTGCAACTTGTAGATTTAGGGGCCAAGCTTTGCTACAATCTAAAAAGGGCCTACCCATAACTATTGAAACTTCGTGTGTTTCCCCTTTTCATCATGCGAGTGATCCCACTTAAGAACCAGATCTCCTGCTTCAAATTCCTTTTTTCCATCTTTATGTTTATCAAACCACCATTTCACTACTTCCTATTGATGCTTAAAACATGCTTTGGCTCTGGACCTAGACTCTTATGCTTTCAAGAGATTATAGATTCTAATATGTAGGATTTTGTCATCTGTGCCTCTAGAATCCTGAACTATTATGGAAGATGGTAGCATAAGGTTAGGAGGAAGAATAACTTCTTTTCCATAAACAAGGGTATATGGTGACACACCTAAGGAATTCTTGGGTGTGACTCTATCATCCCAAAGAGCATTTGGTAATGCTAAATGCCAACTTCTCTAGTTTTCTATCACAGTTTTCTTTAAGATTATTGTTTGTAGATTTTGCCAAACCATTTCCTTGTGGGTAATAGTTTGCAGAATAATGCAACTTGATTCCTCTTTCATGGAAAAATGTAGTTAAGCTAATAGAATAAAAATAAGTAGCATTATAAAAAACTAGGGAAATTGGAACCCCAAACCTGGTCATAATATGATCTTGCAAGAAATCCATGACCACATATTCATTCACTTTACGTAACGGAATGGACTCAACACATCTAGTGAAGTAGTTAGTTTCCGTCAAAATGTATTTGTGTTGCAAGGAATAATTTGGTTTTATCTCTCTAATGATATCAATCCCCCATTGCTCGAATGGTTCTGTTATTATCACAAGCTTCAATGGTCCTGCTGCTTTGGCTTGTCTTCCCCCCATTAGAGGAAATTTCAACTCAAAATGGGCCTCCTAAAAAAATTAATAAAATAATACTTAAAATAATAAAATAATATTTATTAATTTTGGAGGAAGAAAAGAAAAAAATTACTTTTTGTTTGTATTTTCGACATATCTCTTGGTGTTTTTACTCAAATTTTGATCAGGAGAGCTCGTTGGATGTGGAATTTAATTCCACATCCAACAAGTACCCACTCGACATAATTTTGACGGACCCCGCTACCCCAAAAACAAGAAATACCAGAAGAAACGTGATGATGACATCATCATGACATTTTTTCAGGTATTTCTTGTTTTTGGGGTAGAGGGGTCCGTCAAAAGTATGTCGAGTGGGTACTTGTTGGATGCGGAATTTAATTCCGCATCGAACGAGCTCTCTCGATCGAAATTTGAGTAAAAAGATAGGGAGATATATAAAAAATACAAACAAAAAAAGTAGTTTTTTTAATGATACATATCCCCAAATTTATATTAAAAAAGTGTTTAAGACCTATGCGGTATTTGAAATTTAAAGAAATTTCATTGGCTAACACATGATGACATGGAATTGAGTGAAAGTTAAAAGGCCCATTTTGAGTTGAAATTTCCTCCAATGACACCTCTGGCAGATATCACATTTTCTGACATGGGCATGTGCATCCTTGAACAGTGCAGGCCAATAGTATCTGACTCTGAGAATATTATGGGCTATCATATATTCGAAAAAATGAACTCCAGCAGGCCCATCATGTAACTCTGTTATGACCTTCTTTGCATCTTCTTTCTCTAATCATCTGAGAAGAACTCCATCATAGTTCTTTCTGAATAATATTCCATCGACGATCTAATATGAAACTGATTTAAGGCACAATGCTTATCATTGTTTGGAATTCCAATGTTCCAGCAAAAATCCTTCCTGAAGGTAATGAACAAGCTCTCGGTACCACGGATCTGGAGCTGCGAAAAGAGGACATGCATCCATCATATGTAACTCAGCTTCATTTTCCCAATCATTTTCTTCATTGTTTTTACCTTCAATCATTAGTTTGCATAGTGCTTGCTCTTTAACTATGGATGCTGGTTTGAATTCGAGGTCATATTCTTGTAAATCTGTTACCCAGTTGCCTCTTATTTCTCCTAATTCTTTTTTTATGAAAGAGACATTACAGCTGGGTGTGGAACTTTTACCTTCGTCTGGTTCTTAAGTATGTATGGCCTGAATTGTTTTACCGCTTTGAAAACTACATAAGCTTGTTTATCGACAGTTGGGTAATTCAATTCGGCTCCCTACGGACCAGTGCTCATAAATGATATGGGATACTCATCTTCCCCATCTTCCTTCTGTGTAAGCACCGCTCCTAATGAATCATCAGATGTGAAAGTGTACAAAATAAAATCCTTTTCAAAATTTGGACTTTTGAGAGATGGCGCATGAGTAATAGATTTCTTTATTTTACTGAATGCATTCTTATCTATCTCACTCCACTTGAATTGTACACTTTGTTTCACCATTTGTTGCAAAGGTTTAACAATTTGAGCGAAATCTGGTACAAACCTTCACACAAAATTAATTGTCCCCATGATTGATTGCATGCCTCTTTTGTTATGGGGTAAAGGGATCTGTTCTATGGCCTTGATCCTTTTTGGGTCTATCGATATCCCTTTTTTGGAAACAACGTGACCCAGTGGCTTTCCTTCTATAACTACAAACACACATTTCCTAGGATTGAGTTAGATCCCATATTTTCGACAACACTCAAAAATTTGTTTTAGATGGAATGCATGTTATTCTCTCTTCTTTGAAAATATAGTGACATCATCAAGATATACTACAACACTACGGCCAATCAGACAGGGGAAATCTATATCCATATCCCTCTAGAAAGTAGCTCCAGCGTTGATGAGTCCAAAGGGAATTCTTTTGTAAGAAAAAGTTCCCCACATTGTTTTGAATGTAGTTTTAAGTCTGTCTTCTTCAGCTACTAATAATTGATTATTTCTAAAGAATCCATCTAGTAATGAAAATAACTCAGAACCTATAACCATCTACAATATTTGTTCCATGGGTGGGACTCGATAGTTATCATTATCCGAAGCACGATTGAGGTTTCTAAAATGTACACATATCCTGATTTCTCCAGATTTCTTCCTCACTAGCACCAATTCGACACCCATTCCGAATGTCTAACTTTGAATATAATTTTAGCATCCAATAATTTTTTCACTTCACTCTGAATTAAAGGTTATAGTTTTCGATGCATCTTCCTCAAAGGTTGCTGATAAGGCTTGACTCCAGCTCTAATAGGGATGACATGTTGTATAATATTCATGTCATATGTTTTAAGCTCTTCATATGTCCAGGAAAACACATCTTTGTATTGTTTGAAAAAACTAATGAACTTATTTCTTTCACCTGGAGAACAACACTTTCCCAAATATACATATCTAGGTTTAACTTGAGTTCCCAAATTTATTAGCTCGAATTGTAAGGATGAGCTGTGAGTTTTGACATTTGCATGCCTTTTGAATTTGTTTTCTAGATCAAACATTTGCTCTAAGGTCCTGACTCCTTTAGGAATAAAGTTTTCGAATTTTAATTCATCTTGGTGTTCTTCATCATCGATTATTGCTCCTTTGAAGGTTTCATAATTCATCAAACATTCCAAGAATTATTGATCATCATAAAAAACTCATAGATTGGTAATCATGTTTGGAACCAAAGGCCTGAAAAGTAATTCAATAGAACATCTGTTATTTGAAGGTACAACCCTTGTAGGTGAGGTAGCTAAGAAGTAAGCTGCTGCATTCTTTAGTCTAGGAATGGATACAATATTAAATGCATAAAAAAATTTAAGCAAATCTTACACTTCATTCTGGTAAGCTTTTAAATGAGGTGAAATGCAATGTATCTGATTTCGAATTTGCTTTACAATTATTTTAGAATCCCCATATGCTTTCATATTTTCTACTTTTAATTCAATTGCTTTTCTTAGTCCCTGAACTAATGCTTCATATTCGGCTATATTATTGGTACATTCAAACTCTAATCTACATGAAAGAAAATGTTTATTTTTCTTTGGATCAATCGAGAGACAACCAAGTCCTGATCCTTCCAAAGTTTTAGATCCATAAAAAAAATGTCCAAAAAATATCTACTTCTACTGTACTTGAATAAAAAACTACATCTGCAACTAAGTCTACTATTTCACAGTAAAATTCATCAGCCCGTGAAAATCGAAGGAGATCAGGCTGTGTGTCTGATGTACTGCTAGCCTCTTCTGCTTGATAATTTCCTGGTTCAAGTTCAATAAAGTAATTTCCCAACACGGAATTCACTGGTTCGTTCTTACCCTCCAACTGAGTAACATTGTGCTTCATGTGGGGTTCTCTTAATACTTTTATTTGATTGGGAATACCCTTATGAGGCAACCACAGATGTGACCAATCTGATACGAAATATCCATTTAGCTTTGCTGACTAGTCTTAACTGAAAACAAGTCCATAAGCCTGAGGTATGTCTGCTACTACAATATCGATCCACTGACATACGTTTTCATTTGAATATAATTGAATCAGTACATCCTCCATTTCCCCAATTACTTTCATAGTTGTTCTGTTTAACTGAATAACCTACTAGGTAGATGATTTAAGTTGTCCATTTATCTTCTTACATACTGAAAGTGGCATAACATTGACTGATGCCTGAGTCTACTAAACAGTTATGCACATTATGGTTGAAAATTTCAAAAGTTGGGAGAAATGGTGGGGTTTTGTATTTAGACTTACCTCCTACACTTGCTTCACCAATTTCTTTTTCTTCAGGTTGGTTATCAGTGGGAAGCTTTTCTTCCGGTACTACAAGTGCCTTTAAGAATTTTTATTTTTGCCGAGGCACATTACACATTTCAAACAGTGATATTTGCCTTAGCCTTTTTAATATCTTCCACAACATTATACTCCATCTTATGTTCTTCGAGATTCTTCTTTACATTATATATTTTCTCTTCAATAGGCTTAACAAGCATGTTGATTTTCTTTGGATTTTGACTCGTAATGGTGAATTCAGGTATTTTATCAGTTGTGGTGCTCTTCTGAATTTTCTTTACATTCTCTTGAAGTCTCTTAATTTTCAGGAGTACTAACTTGTATTCTTTCATCAAACCCCAACTTCTTGTTGTCACATTCATTTATGATATCTTCTCCTGTTTTAGATAACCTTCTTCTTTGTCATCAAACATCGAGACACAGTCCCATAAAACTAGAGCATCATCCTCTTGTTTTTGTCTGGATTTATTACCCTTTTCTTCCTCATCATCAGATTATGTTATTTTAGAGTCCAATAGCTGGTTCATTACTAATGTCATCGAATTGATCCATTGAGGGCAATTTTTTTCAGAATGAGGCTGCTAATGAAAGGTGCAAAAATTATCCATACCCACCTTAGTTAAATTCATTGATGCAGGACTGTGTGGAGGAGGTTTAGATTGATTGTTGTCCTCTCTCCTTTTATAGTAAGGATTATAAGATTTATAAGCTTCCTTTTCCTTTTCCAAATCTATTATTCTGTTGGATATCTTCTACATCATATTCACCATCACTTCAAAGTCATGTGATTGCTCATCCTTAGGCTTAGTCAATAACAACGCTTTCTTACCAAATGTTTTTTCTCCCGACTACTTAGGATAATATTCTATGCTCTCTTTTTCAGCTTCTACCCTCTCAGCTTATTCATAAGTTTCTAACAGTGTAATTTTGACTGACATCTTGGAAAACAAGTCCAATTAATGCCCTAGAGCTGAAGTATAGTATTCACTTAGAACTTTATCCGATAGTTTATCAGTTGC
Source organism: Pseudotsuga menziesii (assembly GCA_001517045.1). Lineage (NCBI taxonomy): Eukaryota > Viridiplantae > Streptophyta > Pinopsida > Pinales > Pinaceae > Pseudotsuga > Pseudotsuga menziesii. The sequence continues at coordinate 370,303 of LPNX010285286.1, forward strand.
AGAAAAACTCTTTAGATAAGCAACAAACCTTTGAGTGAAACTGTGCACTTTTTCCTTTCTTTCTTTCTTTAAAGCACATAACCCTTTCATTAGAGTTGCATGAGTTATTTGGATTGCATATTTACTTATAAATATTCTTTCAAATGTATCCCAGTTGATGATTGAGTTTGCAGGAAGAGCAAAATACCATGAGGCTACTGCTCCTTTCAAGGTATTAGGGAACAATCTGCAAACTACATCTTCATGTTCTCCATCCCGTAGTCCTTCTATATCTAAGTAGAAGCTCTACAAATGCTCATCTACCAAAATATTTTCACTTGGGTTAAACTCACGAAAAATTTTCTCAAAATCCTGAGGTAAGTCATGCAAAGGCGGTGCTAGGTTTAGTGGTGATCTAGCCCTCCACGCGGGTGGTGGATTTGGTGGATTAGGTGGCTGATTTGTGTTTACATTTGCCATGATTCTGGGTGGAGAGTGAGGTGGTGAATGAATAGGGGTATGGATAGGTGAATAGTAAGGTGTATCTGGGTCCAACTAATTCAGAGGTTGAACAACTTCCTGTAAGGTTGTTTCTACCAGTTCTTCAAAATCTTCAACCAACACTATGTCTTCCAATATAGGATGGTCTTTCTTCCGATATTCTCTTCTAGGTAAGGCAGGGGTAATTGGTAATCCTGTAATATTCTTCACATAATCCCTAGTAAACCTCCTCATATCATTGACTACTTCATTATCGACTAAATACAGATGCTCTTTACCCTCTTCTCCAGAAATTGGATTGGGAAACAAACTGCTCTCAGAACTGTTACATGTGAAATAATTTCGAGGAAAGGGGTTTCCTCGGCTAGCCATGCACTGGATGCCCTCCTTCTAGCGCCAAAAACTATTGATGCATGAAAAATCGCTGGTAACAACAATTAGGGATTCTCCCCACTAAACGTTCCCAACTAGCCCATTACTGTTTGGTATGGGGAATTCGTCTGATTTACGATCCGGCTACCGTAGGTCAAGTAAAAAAATACAAGGTTTTACCAGTTACGGCCTGTTCCACCATGTATATTTTTAGTTTTTTGAATTTAAGTATGATATGCAAGTGCCTATCTAAGAATGCAGATTGATAGGGAATATGACGAACGGTCATAATGTGATGTGCAGGTTCTTACCTCTTGTCTTATCTCACTCACATCTAAATCACAAACAACAAGAAACTAAAACTAACTATCTAACCTATCCCTAGGGAGCAAGATTATCATTTATCAATGACTAATGTGTTTATGCACATGCATTAAGAAAAATCACAGATAGCTGTTACTTAATTCAAAACACATGAACATTAATAGATATATGAACAACAGGATAGCTCATTGTTTATGAAAAAACTTCATTACTCATAGTGGAAATTTCATAGAATAAACTAGAGCGCATTCATAACAAGAACATAGGTTCAAAGAGTTAGAATGATCTCACAGTTAATGGACAACAACTAAAAAAAAAATAGTTCACATTCAACAAAACAATATTTGAAATATTCCACCAAGCTTTTTCCAACAAGAAACTTGTAATTCTTATTGCAAAAGGAAATAGTTCTTCTTACAACATAATCTCACAAATCTATCTGGGAAAAAGTCCCCCCACTATCTAAATTTCCTATACTTATACAACAAGCAAAACTCTTGGGCTTCCCCACGGTGACTTTTGGGCTCCTCTTAACCGTTCAAACCCACCATTTTGTCTCTTTGTGAGTGCTCATGATTGATACAATACGTTACATTTCATATTAAGATTTAAGAGCACTTTATAAAAAGGGACCAGCTTGGTAACTGGCGAACTTTTCTCAAGGCTGGGCCTCTACTGCTATCGATTCTGCTCAGTAATCCGTTGGTATTTTTTAAGATCCTCTTGATCTCAGACCTTCACTCTCTTCTTTTTCTTGTGGCACCATTGCAAGAAATGGTGCAGCCCATGGCTTAAAGGCCCAAACTATTTATAAATTACAAAGCCAAAATTTATACACAGAGCCAAGGGAAATGCGATTTACCCATTGCCAGGGGACACCGAAATATTTAATTAAAAACCCAATCTAAGTATTACATGCCCGAAGGAGAATTTAAACCCCACACTAGATCTCTAAAACCAAACAACGAAGACATCACAGAAACATGATGAGAGTTAACAAGATTTTGCTTGTTGGCAGGCTTAGCTCACACCATTTTTCATCATACATGATCCATTAACAAGCTTTGAGCCATGACCCTCTCCATAGACCCCAACACCTGCAACCATCCAAAAAATCAATGAGAAGCATGACAGTCATCAAGTGCATCAATGTAAAACCATAGAATTACTGATAAACCAACCGAGATATTACCTTCGTGACAATGGAGTTCACCTCCATTTCCCCCTAAGCAAAGCAATACCAAACCCCAACTCAAACATTGCAAATGACAAAACCATCGTGTGCCAAGCCCTAAGTTTGGGACTGTCACATTTTTCAAGAGCATTAAATGCACTAGTTGGAGTCCATTAATGAAATAAAAAACCCACTCTCCATAGTCAAGCTTCATTATATTTGTGACCTCCATTTCCCATACAAAGGATTAAACCCTGCTAATATATGGTTCCATCTTATGTTATATTCACCACCCTATTCATATCACCATATAGCATTACAACGCTTATGTTATAACAAGCGTTAACAAATTACAATGATAAGGTTTACTATGTATACTCTATGTAGGGTCTGCGTTGGCCTTAAGTCAACCATAAGACTTGTATATTAATATAATATATCGATCATAGGTTAACGCATGATAACATATGAACCTTAGGTTAAAACCTTAACTTAATACAATACAATTAAGCCCTAATCTTATGCTTAGTGAACATGGCATATGTAATATGCCGTGTTTTGCAATTAACCCTCACAAGAGAAGCAAGATCCGAATCTAGTCTCAGATAATAATGTGTACATATAAAAACACAAGATATGATTAATAGTTTTTAATAAACTAAACATTAACATAATTAATACCATGATGTAAAATGAAGAGTTACAACACCATAAGGAAGCATAAGTACTAAACAAGAACTTTAGCAGTGATAGTTAAATTGACGAGAATAGTAATTATACCTGTTATAATTCAGGGTTAGTTAAAGAACCAAAGTAAACCAATAGTATGATCTTTAAGGTCACAACTTTCTCTATTCATTAAACAAGACCCCGACGCAAGCTATGAACTGCATCAAAAATAAAAATAGGTGCCTTAGCTCATAGAACTAAGTAAGCCTGGAAAACAGTAAACAACTTTACCTCTCAAATCGTCATGGGAGAATGAGTCCTGCCACTCGTCCCACTTTTTTTCCACAAACAAAGTTAAGTTAGGACTCTAAAATTAACAAGTTCGGAAATGCATAAAGGATGAGCATATAAATCTAGAGACGACACATAAGCAAAAAAAGTATAAACATAATACTAAGTAGTAAACAATAGTACAAAATCATGAGTAAAATACATTAAAAATAATGAGTGAAAGTAAAAGACAGAATGTAAGAACAGTTTATGAATAAAAAGATATGAATGAAGTGTACGATAGATTTCCGCAAGTGAATAATGTTATGTCTAGGTAGTTTTTAGTAGCCTGTATTTTTTTTTTTGGGGGGGGGGGGGAGACATTACAGTGACCATATTTTAAAAGATGATATGATAAAATAAAATCATTTACTTGAATATTAATGATATATAAATTTGTATATATTTTAAAAATAAAGTATTATATCGCAATGTAAATTATTGGAAGTATTTATTTTTTAGAATGCAAGGAAGTATATTAAATTAATAAATTTCTAAAAAGTAGTCTCTTAATGTTTATAGGCACAACCAACGATTTAGTATTATAAAGTTGGTTAGTAAATGCTTATGGGCACAACAAATTGTTACCTGTTCCCTTTAAGTAAAGCTTAACTAGAGATTATTTAAATCTTAATCAAGATGTATTTAAGCATAACAAGATACCACTACCATGAAATGAATCCTTTCTATACACTTGTTTTACTTAAGTTAATCTTGTTGATCATTAAACCAAGTCCAAAATATAAGATAATATCTAAATGCCTATAAATATAATTATTTATATATATATTTTAGATAAATATAAAGTTTTTATACACTTTTTCTAGAAAACATATCTTTCTTGTATTTGAAACATATTAATATTATAAAATATACATAGAAACAATAAATCCTTCTTCATATTCATGAGTGAAATATAAGAATCCTTTTAGACATGTATAATTTAGATCGGTTCCAAAACCTATCCATACTAATAATGCTTACTAACAACATTTAGAAAGAAATAATTTATCCCTCTATTTCAACCAAACGAATAGTTTGAAAGAATAAAATGTCCTTCCGCATCATCTCAATTATATATATATAGATACACTAGCTAAATATATTTTATTCTCTGTTTTCCTTTTTCATATAAAACTTGACATGATTCCATGCCTTCAACTATATCAAGATCCGTGAATGATCCCCTGTCACTACAATGTGAAACTAAGATGGGACTTGTCTACTCAATATCACTGCAACCTTTATTCGATGATGTTGTTTGTATATATAATGACCACAAATCCTCCATACTTGTTTGTCACACTATTGTGCTTTGTTCAATTTCTGAATATTCAAGACTTCAAATGTCTAACGGATTCCAAAATGCGTACGCATCTTATTATATTTCACAATACGTATAAATTTTGTTATCTTGCGATGATCAAAGAAAATAACATCTTAATAGTCGTGTCAAATGCTGAAATATTATATAAAATTAATACGATTCGATACGTTGAATCCAATATAACCTTACGTATGATTTAAAAATTCTAATAACACTTTTATCGGGTTGAGCTGTTATAAGCTCCTTTTGTTTGCTTAAATAAATAACAACACATAATGTTTAATGTCTCCAAAAATTGAAAAAGGAAATACAAATTTATTTGGTTAGTAAAAACTACCTATGCAGAACATTATTTAACATGTGGAATATAACATATACTAAATGTACCAATGCTTGGTCGTAAGCTATTCATATGTTCTATCATCTTACTTTTAGTTAGTCTTGTTACTGTATTTTACTTAAATTGTCATAATGTTGATTACTACATTATTCTTATGGTTATACATTATTGTGTATGTGTCATTACTTGATTATATGCTTCGTTTAGTTCTGCATAGTCTTACTTTTTATTTATATGGTTCGAACTTAACTTTGTTTCTGAACTAAAGTGGGTGGAGTGGCCAGACTAGTTCTCCCATGTGACTCACTAAGAGGTAAAGTTTCTATTTATCTAGTGGGATTACTTAGTTCAGTTTGAAGTAAGGCACTCTTAACTTGTTTACGTGCAGGTGTATTTACACTTGTAGCTAGTCACACGTACGAATCGTTATTATTGTTTCATGCATACTTGGTTTAGTGACAAGGTAATTACCACGCTTATTCTCTACCAAACCTAGACTACTTATCTAAGTGATGTTTATTATTCATTATGAGTTACTCATCAATTGTTCGTATGTTAACCTAGATGTATTTCATATTTATTGTATTAAAAGTATTAATGCATTTTTATTTATTCTTGGGAGGTTATAAACTTTGGTTAAAAGACCAAATCTTGATTTTATGAAAACAATACTTACCATGGCATAATTCATATGCCATGGTTCTAAGCTTGTTGTCTAAGGAGGAAGATAATCTAAGGTTTTAAAGCCTAGCACCTATTATACACAATGCATATAATATGCTATACCCTGCATTAGACTTTGGGGTAGCGAATATACGCCATGGTCTATGTTGCACATTGGGGGTTTTAACACTATACAAATGGGAAAAGGTGGCAATGATAATGAGTCATTTACAAACTATAGGGATGTGGATTTTAGCATTTGATAATGGACACCGAGATGGTTCCATTAATGCGCCTTGAAGTTCGTGGAAGCCCAAGCTTAGGGCTTGGCTCACAATGGAAATTGGTTATTTGCTCTATTTGTTGGTTGTTTGGTCTCGGCTCTGCACAGTGGGTGAAGGTGACTTTGAAGGTAACGAAGGTATGGCAGTCGTTGTGGATTTTACAACATTGTGGTTTGTTTGTTTGCTTATTGTGGCTTCTATACTTCTCATCATTTGTTTCTTGGGTTGTGGTTGCACGCGATAGAGCGACAAGGAGATGAGGGATTTGTAGTGTGACTGCGAATCGTGGGTTGGCATTACCATTACGGTAATCCTGCTAACACAATAGTGCTCGCCACCTCTTGGATTTAAAACGGTGTTGTAACTTGTTGTACTTTGGAGTTTTAAGATATGGGGTTTTGATTTTCCTTTGGCTTGGGTTTATAGAGATTGGGTTTGTAATTAATGGTGTTGTTAGCAGTGATGGGGCCTTGGGACATTTAACAGGCTCGGTGTGTTTTTGTATAAATTGTGTTTCATTTAAGACTTTTAAGCCTCGACAACACCATTGCTTGCAATGGTTCCCGAGCCCTTGGCATGACTGTGTAAATTTTGTTAATGAAATAAAATGAGGGGATTGCAAAAATACATGTTGCATTTATGTTTTGCAAATGCTATTAACTAAACTGTGTAAATAGATTTATGATGTATTATTGTTTGTTGAACTTGGGTTCAATGTGGCCTCTGCCTTTGTGGACGTCTGTGTATATTTATTTCCATTACTTGTATTAGCTGTGAGATTGTAAATGTTGACAACATGTGGTTGGAGCCTTGTCGCGAATGGCATGAGATTTATTCCATGGTTGCTGCGATAGCTTAGAGGGTTTAGACCTACGGTTGGTGTTTATGATCTATGAAGGAAACATATTGCAGACTCTTAGTTCATTATATAAGTGTAATTTAAAAAATGTTAAGATGGTCGTGGGTGTAAACCATGAGTGGCAATCGTTTCTGAAGGTGGATTCGTTGACAAGCATTGAATCGTTATTTAGATTTAATGTGTATTTTAATTCTAAGCCGTTTCTATGTAAATGTTGTGCATAGCTTAGTAAAGGTCTTACCACCTCTGGGTAATGATTTTCGTTTTGATTTATATCTTGTGTGTAGAAGGCTAAGGTTCTCATGACCTCATTGTTGCAATTTTATTTAAATGTTACAATTCACATTCCATTCCTGCCCTCTTGTATTTATTGGACTGTGTGTATGATTGTGATGGGGCTTATAATTTAGTTCTTGTGTATTAATGTTTGATGTAGATTTTAATAATACGGCATCATAGTTATTTAAGCAAAATAACAACAGTTGTCTACAAGATTCGTTCCTATGACCTTAATGTGATTACATGGTGTTAATTGTTTATATTGTAATGTTCTTTGTTTAATTATTAAACGATGGCTGTGAGTTGATATTATATGGGAATTTTCGATTTATTGCATATGATTTGATTATGTAATTTTATAATATTAGGGATGTGAATTTTAATTAGGAAAAATGAACTTGATTGTAGACCAATGAAAGGTCACTATGCTTACTCTGTTTATTTGCTCATGATGATGTTATTTTAATGGAAATGATTTAGTAGTGAGCGTGTATTTAGATATGCAGACCTTGAAAGGTCTTCGCTGGTTTTTATCTTGTATTTAAAATGGAATGTTTATAAATTGTGCTTTAGATGTAATTATTGTATTAGTAGATTAGATTTGTATTTCTATTTATATCTGATAATATATATATATTTATATATATATTAGTTTAGTTGTGGATAATAGATTAGGTTAACTAGGTTGTAAGCTTATACTTATACATATAACATCTTACTTCTGAACTAGTCTATTTCAATTTAAAACATGCATCTCTTGACAGATGAAATATGTGAGTAGAGTATAAAGCCAAAGAATAGATAGGTAATAGATCTGAAATAAATCCTAGTTTTTAATTAACACAATTTCAATAGTAAAAATAATGCATGAATTAAAACTAGGGTGCAAAACCCTTGATAAACTTTTATAAATGAATTAAATTTACAGAAGTAAACTCATTACTAAACCCTAGATAAATCTCGTATTGAAAATAACTTACAACCTTAGGTTGTAATTTAAAATGTAAACCCTAGAATATTTTAACAGACAACCAAGCACATAGGCTTAGGAAATGTATTGTAATCATTTTTCCTAAAATAGATAACATTTATTCTAGATAAATGGAACAGGAAGTCCAAGGCTTCATACATCTAACTTGAAGCTATTTTAATGGCTGAACTTGCACACTCAAATAACTAACATTAACAATTAAGGGAAGATCTGACATCTATATTAGATGACTGAATCACTTGGAAACTACCACATTCCATGTAATGTCCCCTCACGACCCCCATCCGTAAATACAAAAGTTAGTAAAAGGCGATTATGAGTCTGTAACATCCCTGGCCACCTCGACCCAAAACTCACAGTGTAAGTAAAAATCACTGTAAGTACCGACTTTAAAACTCTGTCAAATTGTAGATGTAATTCATAGGGTTAAAGACTAAAAGCTTTGAACGAATAAAAATGACAATTGGTGACGAATACACTAGGGGGATGGGGCATTCATGAAAATAGAACCTAACGACTCGATCAATGATCACTATGGGTCATCAGAATACTTGTGAGTGCTAAGGAAATAGTAAGTTGTGTTTACCTACTAACACGACATCCCGTTGTGTACAAATTGGAGTCGATTGAGAAACAATTCCTTACTTACTAAGGGAACAACGGGACATGCAAATTGTCGAAATATGGTGGGTTAGCTACTTTATTAATTTTCACAATGCCGATTCCACTATGCCAAGGAGGTGGATAATTGTATTCTAAATGAACCAAAGGATAAAGGAGGCAGGCACTTACATGTAATTATAGAGGAAAAGAGAAAAGTTAATATAATGAAAATAAAAAAGTTATTGATCATAAAGTATAATACCTTCTATATTAACCCTTAATATAAAGGAAATGTTAATATAATCAAATATTATAATAAATTTAAGAAAAAAAAATGCTCTATAGTAAAGTAAAAAGTGATATCTAATGTCTCATATGACATTTACTCATTAACTACTATGACCTCATATATATATATTAAAAAATGATAGCACATGGGGATACATTTATAAGACAAGCATCCAATATATTGATGCACAACCATTATTAAAGAAAAAACATTAAGAGGTCATAATCATTGCACTTCATATGATGTGGAGCATCATATTATGCCATTTATAAAAATTGGATAGTGCATGGGGTTCATATGAGAGCTTTATCTTATCGAATGTGGGAATGTCCCACTAATGCCCAAGCGCTATCGAGAATTAAAAGGGTTAAGCGATATCATGATTTGGGAAACGATTGTTTTAGCATCAAGGAAAAAAACATATAAATTTGTGTATAATTATAATTAAAGATTAATTTGTTTGAACTAAAATATACTAATCCCACATGCACTGGGAGAAAAGAGAACACAAACACTGTGGGTTTATTAAGAAGTGAAAAATAAAGTGAAGGAGAGCCTCTTGGAAGTTGGCGAAAGGATCACGGGCGAGGGATTTTTTGATTTTGGGGTTCTACTCCATCAATTTGAAGAGAAAACCTCTGCAAATCACTCTTCCCATGCATGGCGATTTGACTTGAGATTGGTATGAGATTCGTTTTATATTTGATATGGTGATTTGACTTAATTCTTGTATATGCATTTGAACTTTACTTGTAGAGCATTTTCATTGAATGTTATATCTATTTATGCCCACGATTTCATTGTTTTGGTGATTGCATCTGTGCTTTGTCAAGCTCTGTGTATTTATGCCCACATTTCACAAAAACTAACAATCCCCAACTCCGATGGTTTCCAGCAGTTGTTGGATAAATCATTTAATTAATTTCTTACCTACACTCACCTGCTAACTAGAGCTTCGAGAGGAAGCGGTTAATGGAGAGCAGCTTTAGCTCAAATATTGCTCTGTAATTTATGCCATGATTTGCAGCAAGGAAATCGATCTGGAGTTGATATGATTTTTCTTTATTTAAACTCTATCTTTTTGTGCAACAATTTCAGCAAGGAAATCGATCTGGAGTCTGATATTATTTCTTTATTTAAACTCTACCTTTTTGTGCAACGACTCCAGCAAGGAAATCGATCTAGAGTTGATATGATTATTATTTATTTAAACTCTGTCTTTTTGTGCAATGATTTGTGCAGGGAAATCGATCTGGATTTGATATGATTTTTCTTTATTTAAACACTGTCTTTTTGTGCAACGATTTCAACAAGGAAATCGATCTCGAGTCTGATATTATTTCTTTAGTTAAACTCTGGATTTTGTACAATGATTTCAGCAAGGAAATCGATCTAGAGTTGATATGATTATTCTTTATTTAAACTATGTCCTTTTGTGCAACGATTTCAGCAAGGAAATCGATCTAGAGTTGATATGATTTTTCTTTATTTAAACTCTGTCTTTTTGTGCAACGATTTTAGCAAGGAAATCAATCTGGAGTCTGATATTGTTTCATTATTTAAACTACGTCTTTTGGTGCAATGATTTCAGCAAGGAAATTGATCTGGAGTTTATATGATTATTCTTTATTTAAACTCTGTCTTTTGTGCAACGATTTAAGTGAGGAATCAATCTGTAGTTTGATATTACTCTCTATTTAAACTCTGTCTTTTTGTGCAACGATTTCAGCAAGGAAATCGATCTAGAGTCTCATATTATTTATTTATTTATGTAAACTCTGTCTTTTTGTGCAACAATTTCAGCAAGGAAATTGATCTGGAGTTGATATGATTATTCTTTATTTAAACTCTATCTTTTGTGCAACGATTTCAGCAAGGAATCGATCTGGAGTTTGATATTACTCTCTATTTAAACTCTATCTTTTTGTGCAACGATTTTAGTAAGGAAATCGATCTGGAGTCTAATATTATTTATTTATTTAAACTCTATCCTTTTGTGCAACGATTTCAGCAAGGAAATCGATCTAAAGTTTGATATTGTTCTGTATAAAATCTGTGTCTTTTGTAGCACGATTTTCAGATAGGAAGTCGATCTGGGTTTAGTTTTGCTTGTAGAGTGAGCTTTATTTATTATGCCACAATTTCAGATAGGAAATCGATCTGGGTTTAGTTTTTGATGGAAGACTGATCTTTATCTAAAATATCTCCCTATTATGACCATGATTTCATAAGAAATAAAACTCATGGTTATGCGATGGCTGAATTTTTCTTTTCATTAAAGACTGTAAATACTTTCTGCATGGAGCACAATATTTAACCTTTTCATTATTGTTGTTCTGGGATGTGAATAATGCCTCTAGTTTGGTTTCGTCGAGCTCATGCTCAAACTCGAAGTAAATTGGTTGAAGAATGATGCCTTTCTAGTTTTTAAAAGGTTGAAATCTCTATTAACATCTGGTCGAAAGATGGATCTTGAAGATGTTTTAAAACATGTTACAAAGTTTGGAATTCTTTCAGATCTAGAAGGAATCATGGAGAAAAGAAGCATGCTGTTATAAAGCCTAAGTTGCCCTTTTCTTTTATATACCAACTCATGGTGTTTGTCCAGGAGCTCATCCTCAGATAACATAGAACTGGTATTATTTGTATGCTAACTGGTTGTGCAGATCTGAGCCGTGAGCATCCATTTTTGTGGATTGGGAAATGCAAATTTCCACTATACTCGCCTTGTTTCGAGGCTGAAATGAATTGTAACAGATAAGCTACATCATTCTACCCCCTTTATGGAAGAATTAATAAAATGACTAACAAAAGCTTGGTGGACATAGCCTCATGAAGGAGGTGAACCACGTATATGGTTGTCTCGTCTTTTGTATTTTTATGGTGTGCATGCTCTTTTTACATAATGATGTTAGTATGGATGCAGTATAAATGTTTATTGGTGGAAAATGTTGCTAAATGTATTTTGCAGACAATTCAAGTGAAGAGCACATTATTTGGATGGCTTAAACTTAATTAAAAAAAATGAGAATATTTACCCATTTCTGCAACAAGGTATTGTGGGGATGTCACATATGGTATCAGAGCCAGCTATAACACTGGACCCTTAAGAATGGGATAACATGATAATTTTGGAGGAAATTCCAATTACATTTGTAAGAAATTGTGACGTGGTAGTTCATGCTTTCTCGAGATCAATTGTCGAATTAAAACCAGATGAGTACCATGCTAGTCACTCTATTAAGTTTCTTTGCATGATGAATGTTCTATCTATAGTATAAAATGTAAAACACAGTCATTATGCGGCATATTATTCTACTATTACTATTTTTATAGAAGTAAATTGGTTGATGTTTTAATTTTCATGGTGTTGATATGTAGATTTTGGAGTTGTACATTGGTAATATATTCTTCTTGAACAGATTCTCATGACATGCATGCCTTTACATGCCCATACTTTTTTCTTAAATTTAGTAATTTAGATATTGCATTAAGTACTGCCTAAGAATCTGTGGCCAAACACCCCAAGCTATGGCAAGAGCATGGGTGCCAAAATGCATGGAGTTAAATTTTTTAGGCCCCAAGCTTTGTAGTCTCAAAAACCAATTTATAGTACCTATTTATGGACAACTTTGCTTCACTGAATTAGGTAGTATATGCTCCTATGCACACTTTAACATTTTGTTTAGGGTTAGAACATGGGCCAAGCTGAATTAGAGTCACACTGCTATGTGCATTATATAAAGTTTACTCCAGATGCATGCATAGCATTGCATTGCATAAGATGCTTACTTTAAAATTCAATTCTTCTTCTTTGGAAATTCAGCTAGTTCCACCAATATATAGAATTACCTTCACCAGCACATTAAATGCCATAAGGTACCATACACACAAAATGGCGGTAAAATTGAACCAATTCCAACTGGGTTCTTACATAATCATACTAAGGATGTTGTAGCAATATAGAACAAAATAATATAAGAATAAAATGTATATGCTTTGATTAGTTTTGAAAAAATTTAAAACAATTTTTTTCTTTCTCACAAATTGAGAGATTTTACTGGGCCCTTAGAAAAGAACTATCCTAAGTTCTAATCACTCATGACCCTCGGAAATTAGAAGTTGATGTTACCAAGAGGTAAATCTCATATCCATTTTATTTGCAAAGATTAACTACTCTTTTAGCCTCAAAGGAAGTACCTAATGGTATATTGCACTGGTAAGTACAACTTTGTATGAATATTTGAGATGAACTGATGAATCTTAATATACTATATTGTGTTTGAAATTGGGGGAACTCGATAGCATTCATCAAACAATGTTTATATTTTCACACCACTTGACAGAGTTTCTTCATAATATGTATCATCTGTAATGATTGTATATAGACTGTAGAAACTGGATCCTTGTTAACTCAAGAAGGTTTGCTTAGATTTATTCTATTTTATTCAAGGAATGGAGTTTCTTCTTAGGATTTTTGAATGGCCTTGAATAGGAAATATGAGGTCAAATCCTTTTTCTCTTAAATGTCAAGTTTTCTGCTACACATGTTGTACTGTTGTTGAAATTTTCAAGGCTGCTTCATCTATTTATCGATAGTTCAACTTCTTTAGGATTTATGATATTGTTGTCTACTAAGAAGCAGATGATTTTCTTATTTCAACAAGAATAAGCAAAGTCGTTTGGAAAAATGTTGAAGGCTGCATCAAATTATTAAGCTATACAAGTGATGTACAATTATAGGGATCTAGCAGCAGTACATTTTTAACGTTTGTGAGATCATATGTTGTCCTCCAAAAGATCTCCAAAAAGAGAACAAGAGTTATCTCCTATTTGGGACCACCAATGGCCTGAAGATGGAGGTTTCCAAAAAACTTATGAATTCTATTAATTGATATAATATTTGACAAGAATAGCTTATAATTAGATATTTAGAAACCTTATTGAATGTTTGTACATAGCAAATATGAGATGGAAACTGCAATGATGTATAGGTACATACTATCTTAGATCGCTTTAGGATGTTGTAGTGAACACCTTATAATAGATCCTATAATACATTTTGGGAATCTAAAACCATTGTGGGCATTATGGGCATTGCTCTTAACCAACACTGACTGAGGCCTAGAAAAGAGTAATAGGTGTTGTTTTAAGTTCAAGGTCCAGCACCCAAACTGTAAAGTAAAATGTGTGACAGTAGTACAAAGAAAAGTCACTTCAGATTCTCAGAATTGTAGAATTGTATTGATTTTAGGTGGTGTATTAACATTAATTCTCCTACAGGAAAAGGGATTCAGTTAAATCCCCACCGGTTGCATATTAAGGGAATGGTTTAATGCTTGTTTGTTAAAAACTATTGTTTGCTGCACTTCTTTAAATACGTTGTTTGGTATTAGCTTAACTTGTCTTCTGCACCACATCTGAATGAAAAAAAAGTGCATTGTGTCGAATGGATGTTAGGAGTGTTAAAATGCATAAACACTAACGTTTTATTAATAAATTGCTGGTCACTAAAGACAATTGTGATGGTTGGGCCTACTCGATAGGTCGAACAAATTATCGGTTCTCAAAGGTGGTTCCATGAGGGAAATGAGAGGAATTGGCTGGACCACACACTTGATGCTCCTCCTACATGTGTGCACATCAATAGCATATGACTTGAGTCCTAAATGGACATAAACCTAAGGTAGAGTTATGTGTTGTCATGGAATTGCTATTGTCTTGTCATAAAATAATAGCTCTGGAAATAGTGGTGAATGATGATATAAGTGGATACTAATTGATTTCTAAAGATCCTATCTTGGGAACTGTTATAAAGTAGAATGTTCATTGCTTATAAGAAGTTCTAATTAGATTTATTTAGATACTAAATGAATGCTAAGTGAATGCAGAAGCTGAATGAAAAGTTGCGAAGAGATTCGGGCTAGCTGCAATATTTCAACTATTGTAATAACTGGTATGCAAGTGCTACCTAGGAATCAGGTTGTGCACATATAGACTATTGATCTTTCATACGTACTCACAAGGTATGACAATGAATCTTTAAAGTCATGAAATTAGATCTACTCATGAACTTGGGCTACAGTACAGCCGAGGTGAGTAATAAAATCCATTGTGCTTAAAAATCAATAAAATGCCTTAGTGGTAAAAAGAGTGCACTAGTATAAAGGTTCTTATCTGATGAATGAGAAATGAAGTAAGGCATGACTTATGCTAAAAAGTTTGATGTTCTTTGAATCAATAATATGATAAACTGACCACCTATGGAGTGATTGCAGGCATGCTAAAGCTCTAAGACTATAATGAGTTAAAAATATATGAGAAAAATCTCATGTACATAAAGTTGTTAGCACGAAGAAGTGCTGATGAAGGTAGTGGATGAAAGTTACTTATTTTCCCCCAAGCCAGCTACGGACCGTTATGCATTCTGGGGAGGCCTAGATGTAAGACGTTTTGGTTAAGACTTGTTCCCCACACATTAAGAGGACTGCCACAAGAGTGGACGCTCTATGAAGAGAATAACCTCTAGGTGTTATGGTGTGTGAGAATGGAAGTGCCCTAGCTTGGAGAAGAGCTCTGAATAGCACAATAAGGAGATACACCTAAGGAAGGGTATCATCCTTGTGTTGGGTAGCTTGGATCAGTACATGTAGTACTATTAGCACTTGGAGTGCTGGGATTGAGGACATCGAGAGAAAAGGATAATGCTGAGAAGAAGTATGTGTATTTGAGGTAATATGTTTATTTATTGGCAAATAGAACTGACATGTATATTGGAACCACCGTGGAGTATGAAAATTGTATAGTGTTGGATTTCTAAGTTATACATTGCTTCAATGTCGATACTAGTATACATGCATATGTATGATTATAAATGCAGGATGAGAACCTAATCCCATTAATCAGGGGGATTAGGAAATACAAAAGAAAGCAATGAAAAACCGAAGAAAGAATGGAGATGAGGCTGGAAAAACAAGTATCACCGACGACGGTGTTAACTCTAAGGGGGGAAGGATGTAATGTCCCCTCACGACCCCCATCCGTCAATAAAAAGCTTAGTAAAAGGAGATTATGAGTCTGTAACATCCCTCGCCACCTCGACCCAAAACTCACAATGTAAGTAAAAATCACTGTAAGTACCGACTTTAAAACTCTATCAAATTGTAGATGTAATTGATAGGGTTAAAGACTGAAATCTTCGAATGACTAAAAATGACAATTGGCGACGAATCTGCTAGGGGGAAGGGGCATTCATGAAAATATAACCTATCGACTCAATCAATGATCATGAAAATAGAACCTATCGACTCAATAAATGATCACTATGGGTCATCAAAATACTTGTGAGTGCTAAGGAAATAGTGAGTTGTGTTTACCTACTAACACGACAGCCCGTTGTGTAAAAATTGGAATCGATTGAGAAACAATGCCTTACTTACTAAGGGAACAAGGGGACATGCAAATTGATGGAATATAGTGGGTTAGCTCCTTTATTAATTTCCACAATGTCGATTCCACTATGCCAAGGAGGTGGATAATTGTACTCTAAATGAACCAAAGGATAAAGGAAGTAGGCACTTACATGTAATTATAGAGGAAAAGAGAAAAGTTAATATAATCAAAATGGAAAAGTTACTGATCATAAAGTATAAGACCTTCTATATTAACCATTATTATAAAGGAAATGTTAATATAATCAAATATTAGAATAAATTTAAGAAAAAGAAATGCTCTATAGTAAAGTAAAAAGTGATATCTAATGTCTCATATGACATTTACTCATTAACTACTATGACCTCATATATATTTAAAAAAATGATAGCACATGGGGATACATTTATAAGACAAGCATCCAATATATTGATGCACAACCATTATTAAAGAAAAAACATTAAGAGGTCATAATCATTGCACTTCATATGATGTGGAGCATCATATTATGCCATTTATAAAAATTGGATAGTGCATGGGTTTCATATGAGAGATTTATCTTATCGAATGTGGGAATGTCCCACTAATGCTCAAGCGCTATCGAGAATTAAAAGGGTTAAGCGATATCATGATTTGGGAAAGGATTGTTTTACCATCAAGACAACAAACATATAAATTTGTGTATAATTACAATTAAAGAGGAATTTGTTTGAACTAACATATACTAATCCCACATGCACTGGGAGAAAAGAGAACACAAACACTATGGGTTTATTAAGAAGTGAAAAAGCAAGTGAAGGAGAGCGTCTTACAAGTTGGTGAAAGGATCACGGGCAAGAGATTTCTGGATTTTGGGGTCCTACTTCATTAATTTCAAGAGAAACCCTCTGCAAATCACTCCATCGATGCATGGCGATTTGACTTGAGACTGGCATGCGATTTATGGATATGCAATTTGTTTTATATTTGATATGGTGATTTGACTTAATTCTGGTATATGCATTGGAACTTTACTTATAGAGCATTTTCGCTTAATGTTATATCTATTTTTGCGCACAATTTCATCGTTTTGATGATTGCATCTGTGCTTTGTCAAGCTCTGTTTATTTATTCCCACTTTAAAAAAAAAAAATTATTCCCAGCTCCAATGGTTTCCAGCAGTTGTTGGATAAATCATTTAATTAAGTGCTTACCTACACTTACCTCCTAACTAGAGCTTCAAGAGGAAGCAGTTAATGGATAGAAGCTTTAGATCAAATATTGCTTTGTAATTTATGCCATGATTTGCGGCAAGGATATCGATTTAGAGTTGATGTGCTTTTTCTTTATTTAAACTCTGTCTTTTTGTACAACGATTTCAGCAAGGAAATCGATCTGGATTCTAATATTATTTCTTTGTTTAAACTCTGTCTTTTTGTGCAACGATTTCAGCAAGCAAATCGATCTGGAGCTGATATGATTATTCTTTATTCAAACTCTATCTTTTTGTGCAACGATTTCAGCAAGGAAATCGATATGGAGTTGATATGATTTTTCTTTATTTAAACTCTGTCTTTTTGTGCAACGATTTCAGCAAGGAAATCAATCTAGAGTCTGATATTATTTCTCCCTTTAAACTTTGTCTTTTCTGCAATGATTTCAGCAAGGAAATTGATCTGGAGTTGATATGATTATTCTTTATTTAAATTCTGTCTTTTTGTGCAACGATTTCACAAAGGAAATCGAACTGGAGTTGATATGATTTTTCTTTATTTAAACTCTGTCTTTTTGTGCAATGATTTCAGCAAGGAAATTGATCTAGAGTCTGATATTATTTCTTTATTTAAACTCTGTCTTTTTGTTCAATGATTTCAGCAAGGAAATTGATCTCGAGTTGATATGATTATTCTTTATTTAAACTCTGTCTTTTGTGCAATGATTTTAGCAAGGAATTGATCTGGAGTTTGATATTACTCTTCATTTGAACTCTATCTTTTTGTGCAATGATTTTAGCAAAGAAATCAATCTGGAGTCTGATATTATTTCTTTATTTAAAATCTGTCTTTTTGTGCAACGATTTCAGTAAGGAAATCAATCTGGAGTTGATATGATTATTCTTTATTTAAACTCTATCTTTTGTGCAACGGTTTCAGCAAGGAATCGATCTGGAGTTTGATATTACTCTCTATTTAAACTCTGTCTTTTTGTGAAATGATTTCAGCAAGGAAATCGATTTGGAGTCTGATATTATTTCTTTATTTAAACTCTGTCCCTTTGTGCAACGATTTTAGCAAGGAAATCGATATGGAGTTTGATATTGTTCTTTATAAAATCTGTGTCTTTTGTACCACGATTTTCAAATAGGAAGTCGATCTGGGTTTAGTTTTGCTTGTAGACTGAGATTTATTTATTATTCCATGATTTTAGATAGGAAATCGATCTGGGTTTAGTTTTTGATGGAAGAATGATCTTTATCTAAAATCTCTGCCTATTATGACCATGAATTCAAAAGAAATCAACCTGGTGGTTATGCGACGACTAAATTTTTTTGTTTATTAAAGACTGTAAATGCTTTTTGCATGGAGCACAATATTTAACCTTTTCATTATTGATGGTCTGGGATGTGAATAATGCCCCTATTTTGGTTTTGTCGAGCTCATGCTCAAATTCAAAGTAAATTGGTTGAAGACTGATGCCTTTATAGTTTTTAAAAGCTTGATATTTGTATTAACGTATGGTCAAAAGATGGATCTTGAAGATGTTTTAACACATGTTATAAAGTTTGGAATTATTTCATATCTAGAAGGAATCACAGACAAAAGAAGCATGTTGTTTTAAAGCCTAAGTTTCCCTTTTCTTTTATATACCAAATCATGGTGTTTAGTCGGGAGCTCATCCTCGGATAACATAGAACTGGTATCGATTGTATGCTAACTGTTTATGCGCAACCGAGCTGTGAGCATCCATTTTTGGGGATTGGGAAATGAAAATTTCAACTACACTTGCCTTGTTTCGAGGCTGAAATGAATTGTAATAGATAAGCTATGTGACGTCCCTGAAATACCTTGTTTTGGAATTAGATAAAATGGGTGAAAATTTTTCCTTTATTTTCTTTATTAAAGCTTTAAACCATCCAAGTAATGTGCTTCCGAATTAGGTGTCTGCAAAAATATGTTTTAGTAACCTTTTCCACCATTGAAACTTTATACTGCATTCATACTAACATCATCATGTAAAAAAAATAAGCATGCATAGCATAATACTAATACAAAGGATGAGACAACCATATTCACGTGGTTCACCTCGTCCACGAGGCTACATCCACCAATTTGTTTTATTTTATTACTTATGGGAGAGTAATTACAATGTCATGGTTCAACCACATCCATGGCTGGTTCACCTTGCCTCAAGTCTCCTCGTAGAGAGACACTTGGAACTCGAAATTGCCTTCATGTAGGACCTTTATGACAACTCATAAAAATCATTTACAACTCCTTGGACCCATGAGGAACTTTGGCTTTAAACCAACATTTCATACCCAAATTTGGCATTAATCATCACACCTTACAATATATGCTCTCGCCTAACACTACCCTTACCATTATGTTACTTGCATAAATAAAGATAGTCTAAATACTCAACCATACCAGAGCTTGCAATACTTTAATACTAAACCATCCCATATCTTGCGGTTTTCTGGTCAATCCTCTCTATGACCATTGTGGAAACTACCTAAAACATACAATCTGGAACTAACATCGAACACAACAAAAGCATATACCAAAAAATTATGACGTGACTGTTTAACGTCTCTACAACTTATAGCACAGACATAAATGAACGTTGATCTTAAGATCGTTATGCAGATATTTCATAGTGAAATTCCATTCAAACTTCTGATTGATTTTTGCATAGATTTCATAGTGAAATAGAATTCAAGCTTCTGATTGATTTTTGCAAATATTACATAGAGAAAAGTATTCGAACTTCAGATCGTTTTTCCAGAGATAAAATAGCGATTCAGCTTCAGATCGTTAACAAGCATAGGGAGGAACAAGATCACAGACACTTAATAAATCCCAGACATTGTTTAATCACCAGAGTGATTTCCTTTCTGGAGTTGCAGCATAAAAGACAGAGTTTAAATAAAACCACCATATTCATCCATAGCTAAACCCTAGATCGATTAACCTTCTGAAATCGTGGCATGCAAGACAATAGAGTTTAAAATAAAACCATAATCCTACTATAGCTAATACCCCAGATCAATTTCCTTCTAAAATCATGGCATAGTTAGAACATAGTTAACAATAACAAGATCCAGGTTATTGCTAGATCAGTTCTCTTAAACCATGGGCATAAATAGAAATAGGGTTGCCAAGCACAAATTCAAAACTATCTTCAAACCAGCAGATCAAAATCGTGGGAATGTATAAAAATTAATTTCAAACAAGCATAAACTCGAATTATCATGTGACCACTAGATCTGAATCATGGCACTTAGAAAAAATAACTTTAAGCCAAGCATAAACACTAGCTGTCATGTGACCACTAGATCTGAATCGTGGCACTTAGAAAAATTAACTTTAAGCCAAGCATAAACACCAAAAATTTAAGCTACTGTATTTCATTAATATAATGGTGCGAAAACTCTGTTTCATCTAGCGAAACTTGAAAATCAAATTTCCACTAACATTACAAGACAACTTCAAAAAAAATAAAAGAATAAGACGCCTAAATCTAACCAAGTGTCCTGAAGTTGCATATTAATCTCTTCAATCCTGAACTCGCCAAAAACCAACAAAAACCATGAAAATTACTTCCAAAATCAAAGGAAAACCTTGCAACAAATCATAAACCTTCCCAATATCCTTAACAATATGCTAAATGGATCGCATTTCATCCATTTTCATTTATAACATCTACAAGCATAGATATTTTCAACATAAAGCAGCACTAGTGAAAACCTAAATCAAATCATGAAATCTTTGCCTTCGAAAACAACTTAAAAAAAACAAAACACGCTGCCACACAGAAAATAGAGGAAATCATGAAATTCCACTGTTTAAAAATAGCAAGGAATGGTATGAAAATGCATTGAGATGAACCTGTAAATCATATCGACCAATGGTGCCCAATGACAGTAAAACTCTCTCAAAGTTTTGTTGAGCATACACAAAATACACTGACTCATGCCACAATGGAGCTTTCACAAACCCAAAAACTGGCCCAGAACGGTTTAAATTGAAGATTGAAGACAGGTTATTTATACTGCATAAAAATGAAAGTGCAAACATCGTTTTTAATAAGCACAAATCAAAATATTAAACATCCTTTTTAAACAATGAACCAATCCAACTATAACGCATTCATCATATGGATGAGAATCATGGTCATAAAACAAAGATCCTATAGCGAATAAAATCATGCCTCTAGATCGACTTCCTTCTTAGAAATCGTGGTACCAAAGAACACAGAGTTCATAAAGCATAAAACAAGCCTCCAGATCGATCTCCATTATTGAAATCATTGCAGAATGAAAAGCAAGTATTAATACGATCCACACTCCAGATATGAATTCGTCGCACAATGAAAATCAAAGCATAATAAACAAAGCACACTTTGGATCTGAAATCGTTGCACAATGAAAATCAAGCCTTAATACGATCCACACTCCAGATCTAAAATTGTTGCACAATGAAAGATCAAATAATTTATAAGTTCCACACTCCAGATCCCAATCGATTAGTTTTTTTACTTCTGTAGATCATGGCAAGAAAAACATAGATCTTTTACAAAAACACAAATGCATCAACTAGAACTGACCAAATTGTGGGGACAATAAAACCTCAAAATACTGAATGCATTCCCCCTTGGCATCTCACCCCCATTTATATAGGGAAAAATCGTTGTGACAAATGGCGGGATTACCAACCGGTTTTCCGTTTAGGGTGGAGTAAAATCCTCCTCGAATTCCAAGCCATTTCCTATCAAAGTGGGAAAAACGCAGAGTCATTCCATACTTTTCTCAAAAGGAATTACCAACGTTTAAATCGTACTAGGCCATTTCTTCTTAGGAAACCTTTGTTTCCTTTTGCGAATACCTTGTTTCCTCTTAGGAGTATTTAGTTTCCTTTTATGAATGGTTTGTAATTACTTTAGGGTTTGGGAATATATATATATCTACATATATAATACCCATGTTTTTGGATAGAAAGAGATGTATATCTACATATGTATGTAGACAGGGCGACTCGATAAATTGAGTGTCATTTATATTTATGCCAATAATCATATGTTCTTAATATGTGATCATTATTGGCTTAATTATCGTTAAAGGGGGTTGAGAAAAATAAACGTCTAGTGCTTGACAAATTTATATTAGATGTTATTTAGCATCCCTTAGATTTGCAGGTTTCGACGAACATAGTGAGTTAGTTCGTTCCCAGTATCTTTAACAATATTTTTCTTCCCATTTCTCAAATCAATGAAATGGTTTTGAAATTAGCATAACACATCAATTTATAATTCATGTTTGTGTTTTACCATGTATAATTGTAACCGGTTTTCCTTCAGATACGGGATCGCAATCATTCGTTAAGTTTTAATAGATCCCTAAACTTTAACCATCCCTTAGCTTGCATTTTCAGATGGGGGTCATGAGGGGACATTACATCCTTTCCCCCTAGAGTCAACACCGTCCTTGGTGTTACCTGTTTACTATTTTTGTTTGTTTTTCCTTCTCATTCTCATTGCTTTCCTTTATATTTCCCAATCCCTCCGATTGAGGGGATCGGGTTTTCATCCTGCATTAAAATCATATGTATGCATGTACACTAGCATCAACATTGAAACAATGTAAAACTCAAAAATCCAACATTATACAATTTCCACAATCCACAATGGTTCCAATATACATATTAGTTCTATTTTCCAAATAATAGACATATTACCTCATGGGTACAAGTTTACCTGTAATGCAGATGGGTGAATCCACGGACTTGGGTAACACTTTTTGGCAAGCGCATTTTGGCAAAAACAGAAAAACGCACCTCGTTCGAGGGCTTGTTAAGCCCTCGATCGAGGTCTTAATATCTCGACCGAGGTTTTATCAAGCCCTCGACCGAGGTATTGCGGGCTTTGCAAACCCTCGGTCGAGGTATTTAAATACCTCGACCGAGGTATTTAGATACCTCGGTCGAGGGATTAAAAAAACAGACTTAGCCCTCATTCAAACAAATGGAAAATTTACTGTGCCTTGCAGAGGTGTAAACCCTGCCATTCCTAGC
>LPNX010285286.1:394293-424643 GCA_001517045.1 Pseudotsuga menziesii
AGCACGAGTAAAAAATCAGGTTTTCATCACCAAATTTGGCCAAAAAGTGTTACCCATCTTCATGGAATCACCCAGATACATGTTCCTAGTATTATTCTTTTCTCTGGATGTCCTCCATCCTATCACTCAAAGTGCTAACAGTACTCCAGGTACCAATCTAAGCCACCCAACATAAGGACGATACCCTTGCTTAGGCATATCTCGTTCTCGTGTTATTCAGGGAACTTACCGATCCAAGCTACCCAACACAAGGATGATACCCTTCCTTAGGCGTATCTCCTTCTTGTGCTATTCAGGGTGCTTCACCAAGCTTAGGCACTTCTGTTCTCAAACACCACCACAACACCTAGAGGTTATTCTATTCATAGAGTCCCCCACTCTTGTGACAGTCCTCTTACTATGTGCGAAATGAGTCTTAACCAAAATGTCTTACATCTAGGTGTCCACAGAATGCATAGTGGTCCCTAGCTGGCCTGGGGGAAAACAAGGTAGCTTTCATCCACTACCTCCATGACCACTTCCTTGTGGTGACAACCTAATGCGCATGAGATCTTTCTCATATCTTTTTAACTTATTACAGTCTTAGAGCGTTAGCCTTCCTCATGGCCACAATTTTCCCATGCCTGCAATCACTCCATAAATGGTCAGTTTCATCATATTATTGACCAAACTTAAGAGCCTTTATACTAGTGTACTCTTTTTACCACTAAGGAATTTATAGATTTTAAGCACAAAGCATTTTATTACTCACCTCAGCCGCACTGTAGCTGGCAAGTTCATAAGTAAATCCAATCTATGACTCTAAAGATTTATGGTCATACCTCAGGTTTATGTCCATTTAGGACTGAATTCGTATGCTATTGACGTGCACACCGTAGGAGGAGCATCAAGGGTTTGGTCTAGCCACCTATGGAATTGATAATTTGTTCGACCTGTCCAGCAGGCCCAATCATCACAACTGTCTTTAGTGACCAGCAATTGTTAATAAAATGTTAGTGTTTATGCATTTTAACACTCCTAACATCCATTCGACACAATTTACATTTTTCATTTAGATGTGGCACAGAAGGCATGTTAGGTTAATACCAAACAACTTCTTTAAAATAAGTGAAACAAACAATAATTTGTAACAACCAAGCATTTAAAGCATTCCCTTAACATGAAACTTGTGGGCATTTGACCAAATCCCTTTGTCTGTAGGAGAATTAATCTTAATACACCACCTGAATATAATTCTGAGAATCTGAAGTGACTTTTCTTTATACTACTGTCACAAATTTTACTTTACGGTTTTGGGTGCTAGACCTTAAACTTAAAACAACGCCTATTATTCTTTGCTAGAGCTTAGTCAGTTTTTTTTAATAATAATGCCTATAATGAACATAATGCATTTAGACTCCCAAACGTATTACAAGACCTACTATAAGGTGTTCAATGTAGCATCCTAAAGTGATGTAAGATAGTATGTACAGATGCATCAATGCAGTTCTATCTCATTTGCTATGTACAAACACTCATTCAGGTTTCTACATATTTAATTATAAGCTACTCTTGTCAATATTATATCAATTAATAGAATTCAGAAGTTTTTGGAAACCTCCATCTTCAAGCCATTGGCGGTCCCAATTAGGAGACAACTCATGTTCTCTTTTTGGATATCTTTTGGAGAACAGCATATGATCTCACAAATGCTAAAAATGTGCTACTGCTAGATCCCTATAATTGTACATCACTTGCAT
This sequence comes from Pseudotsuga menziesii, assembly GCA_001517045.1. Taxonomy (NCBI): domain Eukaryota; kingdom Viridiplantae; phylum Streptophyta; class Pinopsida; order Pinales; family Pinaceae; genus Pseudotsuga; species Pseudotsuga menziesii. Next base: position 396,033 of record LPNX010285286.1, read on the forward strand.
AGCTTAATAATTTCATGCAGCCTTCAACATTTTGCCAAACGACTTTGCTTATTCTTGTTGAATAATAAAATCATCTGCTTCTTAGTAGACAAGAGTATCATAAATTCTAAATAAGTTGAACTACTGACAAATAGATGGAGCAGCGTTGAAAATTTCAACAACAATACAACATGTGTAGAAGCAACTTGGCATTAAGAGAAAAAGGCTTTGACCTCGGATTTCCTATTCAAGGCCATCCAAAAATCCTAACAAGAAACTCCATTTCTTGAATAAAACAAAATTAATCTAAGCAAACCTTCTTGAGTTAACAAGGATCTAGTTTCCGCAGTCTATATTACACATTATACATATTATGAAGAAACTCTGTCGGGTGGGGTGCGAACATAAACATTGGTTGATGAATGATGTCGAGTTTCCCCGATTTCAAACACAATATAGTATATTAATATTCATCATTTCATCTCAAATATTCATGCAAAGTTGTACTTACCAGTGCAATTTAGCACTAGGTACTTCCTTTGAGGCTGAAAGAGCAGTTAATCTTTGCAAATAAACTGGATATGAAATTTACCTCTTGGTAACATCAACTTCTAACTTCCAAGGGTCATGAGCGATTAGAATTTAGGATAGTTCTTTTCTGAGGGCCTAATAAAATCTCAAAATGTGAGAGAGCAATAAATTGGTTTTTTTTTTTGGCTGCAAAGCTTGGGGCCTAAAAATTTAACTCCATGCATTTTGGCACCCATTCTTTTGTCATAGCTTAGGAGGTATGGCCACAGATACTTAGGCAGTACTTAATGCAATACCTAAACTACTAATCTTAAGAAAAAGTATGGGCATGTAAAGGCATGTATGTCATGAGAATTTGCTCAAGAAGAATATATTACCAATGTACAACTCAAAAATATACAGATCCACATAATGAAAATCAAAATAATCAACCAAGATAGTAAATGTTGCATAATAACTATCTTTTACATTTTATACTATAGATAGAACATTCGTCATGCTAAGAAACTTAGTAAAGTGACTAGCATGGTACTCATCTGCTTTTAATTTGACAATTGATCCTGAGAAAGTATGTACTGGCATGTCACAATTTCTTCCAAATGTAATTCAAATTTCCTGCAAAATCATCATGTTAGCCCATTATTAAGGGTCCAGTGTTGTAGCTAGCTCTAATACCATTTGTGATGTCCCAAAAATACCTTGTTTCGGAATTAGATGAAATGGGTGAAAATTTTTCCGTAATTTTCTTTATTAAAGCTTTAAACCATCCAAGTAACGTGCTTCCGAATTAGGTGTCTGCAAAAATATGTTTTAGTAACATTTTCCACCAATAAGACTTTATACTCCATTCATACTAACATCATCATGTAAAAAAAATAAACATGCAAAGCATAATACTAATACAAAGGACGAGACAACCATATTCACGTGGTTCACCTCGTCCACAAGGCTACGTCCACCAATTTGTTTTATTTTATTGCTTATGGGAGAGTAATTACAATGTTATGGTTCAACCACATCCATGGCCGGTTCACCTCGCCTCAAGTCTCCTCGAAGAGAGACACTTGCAACTCGAAATTGCCTTCGCTTAGGACCTTTATGACAACTGATAAAAATCATTTACAGTTCCTTGGACCCATGACAAACTTTGGCTTTAAACGAACATGTCATACCCGAATTTGGCATTAATCATCACCCCTTACAAGATACGCTCTGGCCTAACACTACCCTTACAATTATGTTACTTGCATAAATAAAGTTAGTCTAAATACTCAACCATATCGGAGCTTGCAATAGTTTAATAATGAACCATACCATAGCTTGCGGTTTTCTGGTCAATCCTCTCTACGACCATTGTGGCAACTACCTAAAACATATAATCTGGAACTAACATCAAAAACAAAAGAAGCATATACCAGAAAATTATGATGTGACTGTCTAACATCTCTACAACTTATAGCACAAACATAAATGAACGTTGATCTTAAGATCGTTATGCAGATATTTCATAGTGAAATAGCATTCAAACTTTCGATTGATTTTTGCAGAGATTTCATAGTGAAATAGCATTCAAACTTTCGACTGATTTTTGCAGAGATTTCATAGAGAAAATCATTCAAACTTCAGATGATTTTTGCAGAGATAAAATAGCGATTCAGCTTCAGACCATTAACAGGCATAGGGAGGAACAAGATCACAGTCACTTAACAAATCCCAGCCATTGTTTAGTCACCAGAGTGATTTGTTTTCTAAAGTTGCGGCATAAAAGACAGAGTTTAAATAAAGCCACCATATTCATCCATAGCTAAACCCTAGATCAATTATTCTTCTAAAATCGTGGCATACAAGACAACATAGTTTAAATGAAACCATAATCCTGCCATAGCTAATACCCTGGATCAATTTCCTTCTGAAATCATGGCATAGTTAGAATAGATTTGACAAGCACAAGATCCAGGCTATCGCCAAATTGGTTCTCTTAAACCATGGACATAAATACAAACAGGGTTTCAAAGCACAAATTCAAAACTATCTTCCAACCAGCAGATTGAAATCGTGGGCATGTATAAAAATTAATTTCAAACAACCATAAACTCCAGTTATCGTGTGACCACTAGATCTGAATCGTGGCACTTAGAAAAATTAACTTTAAGCCAAGCATAAACACCAGCTATTGTGTGGCCACTAGATCTGAATCATGGCACTTAGAAAAATTAACTTTAAGCCAAGCATAAACACAAAAAATTTAAGCCATTGTATTTCTTTAATATAATGGTGCAAAAACTCCATTTTGTCTAGCGAAACCTAAAAATCAGATTTAGACTGACATTACAAGACAGCTTCAAAAGAAATAAAAGAATAAGACACCTAAATCTAACCAAGCGTCCTGAAGTTGCAGCTTAATCTCTACAATCCCGAACTCGCCAAAAACCAATGGCAGCCATTAAAATTACTTCGAAAATCAAACGAAAACCTTGCAGCGAATCATAAACCTTCCCAATATCCTTAACAATATGCTAAATGGCTTGCATTTCATACATTTTCATTTATAACACCTATAAGCATAGATATTTTAAAAATAAAGAAGCACTATTGAAAACTTGAAGCAAATCACGAAATCTTTTCCTTCGAAAACAACTTTAAAAAAACCAAAACACGTCACCACACAGAAAACAGAGGAAATCATGAAATTCCACTATTTAAATATAGCAAGGAATGGTATGAAAATGCATTGAGACGAACCTGTAAATAATAGTGACAAACGATTCCCAATGACAGCAAAACCTTCTCGAAGTTTTGTTGAGAATACACAAAATACACTGAAATCATGCCATAATGGAGCTTTCACAAACCCAAAAACTGGCCCAGAATGGTTTAAATTGAAGGTTGAAGACAGGCTATTTATACTGCATAAAAATGCAAGTACAAACAATGTTTTTAATAAGCACAGATTGAAATATTAAACAACATTTTTAAACAACGAACCGATCCAACTATAACACGTTCATCAGATGGATGAGAATCGTGGGCATAAAGCAAAGATCCTATAGCAAAAAAAATCATGCCTCCATATCGGCTTCCTTCCTAGAAATCGTGGTACCAAAGAACACAGAGTTCATAAAGCATAAAACAAGCCTCCATATCGATCTCCATTACTGAAATCGTTGCACAATAAAAATCAAGCATAGTAAACAAAACACACTCCAGATCTAAAATTGTTGCACAATGAAAATCAAGCATTAATATGATCCACACTCCAGATCTGAAATCGTTGTACATTGAACATCAAAGCACACTCCATATCTGAAATCATTGCACAATAAAAATCAAGCATTAATACGATCCACACTCTAGATCTGAAATCGTTGCACAATGAAAGATCAAAGCATTTATAAGTTTCACATTCCAAATCCTAATCGATTATTTTTTTTTACTTCTGAATATCATGGCAAGAAAAACATAGAGATTTGACAAAAACATAAATGGATCAGCCAGAACCGACCAAATCGTTGGCACAATAAAACCTTTAAATACCAAATGCATTCCCCCTTGGCATCTTGCCCCCCTTTATATAGGGAAAAATCGTTGGGACAAATGGCAGGATTACCAACCGGTTTTCTGTTTAGGGTGGATTAAAATCCTCCTCGGATTCCAAGCCATTTCCTATAAAAGTGGGAAAAAAGCAGAGTCATTCCATACTTTTCTCAAAAGGAAAGACCAACGTTTAAATCATACTAGGCCATTTCTTCTTAGGAAACCTTTTTGTCCTTTTGTGAATACCGTGTTTCCTCTTAGGGATACTTAGTTTCCTTTTACGAATGCTTTGAAATCACTTTAGGGTTTGGGAATATATATATCTACATATATAATACCCATCTTTTTGGATAGAAAGAGGTGTATATCTACATATATATCTAGATAGGGCGACTCGATAAATTGAGTGTCATTTATATTTATGCCAATAATCATATGTCCTTAATATGTGATCATTATTGGCTTAATTATTCTTAAATGGGGTTAAGAAAAATAAATGTCTAGTGCTTGACAAATTTATATTAGATGTTATTTATCATCCCTTAACTTTGCAGGTTTCGATGAACATAGTGAGTTAGTTCGTTCCTAGTATCTTTAACAATATTTTTCTTCCCATTTCTCAAATCAGTGAAATGGTTCTAAAATTAGCATAACACATCAATTTATAATTCATGTTTGTGTTTTACCATGTATAATTGTAACCAATTTTCCTTCAGATACGGGATCGCAATCATTGGTTAAGTTTTACTAGATCCCTAAACTTTAACCATCCCTTAGCTTGCATTTTTGGATGGGGGGTCATGAGCGGACATTACAAGCCGGATCATTGTACCCCCTTTATGGAAGAATTAATAAAAAGACTAACAAAAGCTTGGTGGATGTACCCTCATGAAGGAGGTGAACCACATATATGGTTGTCTCGTCTTTTGTATTTTTATGTTGTGCATGCTCTTTTTACATAATGATGTTAGTTTGGATGCAGTATAAATGTTTATTAGTGGAAAAAGGTTACTAAATGTATTTTGCAGACAATTCAATTCAAGAGCACATTATTTGGATGGCTTAAACTTAATTAAAAAAAATGAGAATATTTACCCATTTCCGCAATAAGGTATTGTGTGGATGTCACATTCCACCCAACCATGACCTGAAACCGTTCCTAGTTTAACCCAGATACTCCCGAGCTAGAATCCAACATGCAAGTAGCTTAGAACTCCTAAGATAGGGTTTCCTATCTGGTATATCAGGTCTGGATCACTTCTCATTTTTCCCTTCCATGAAAATTTTCTGCAAGAATTTGCTTGAGAGCAAAACATGAAGAATAATGACTTCCACAAGATAGATCAAAACCCCAAGCCTTTTCTCAGCTTGAGATTTTATAGACATAATTTTCAGTGAAAGGGATAGTTAAATAAAGAAACCTTGATTTTTTGATTTAACCCTTTTTAACTAATTTCAGTAATTTTTAATACTTTAACTTAGAAAATTTCAACTAGTTCCTAATTATACTTTTTGTAGGTATTGTACTATTTATTATCTTTTAATAATAAATAATAATGGATGGAGCTTTCCTTTCTTTCTTTCATCATTAATAATATTACCATATTTATTATTTATACATACCATGTATAAAATACATAATAATATAAGTTAACATTTTTATTTAGGCATCATATACATCCCTAGACTTAATGACACTTCTTCATTAAGTTCAAATAGGTAGATGGTTAGGTCTACTAGGCTAGGAAACTATAAACATCCTTGCATGTTGGATTTCCTCGTATAACATGGTAGTTTTTCAGTACTTGATGAGACTACATAAATTCAAAATTTCATTTAATAACTTATAAATAAGTTTGATGATATCAATATTTTTCTTGAGTCATTTTCACTTGGAAGCTATTAAATTCTTTTCAGTAATCCCTAGTGCTTACCATAACCCATACTCAATGCTTAAATAGGGAGTTACAAAAGTAGTGCAATTCTAGAGCTCTTCGCTCAACACTAATGCTAGGATCTACTTGTACGATACACCTAGGGATACAATGCCCAAGGATCCGATGCTCCAGAGCTTATGCTCAACATCAACATGGAAGGCTGTAGGGATTATTCCCAACACTTCCAATTATCTTCTCATGTGTTCAAGAGCTTCTCACTCAACACAAATGTACGTACTCATGTTCTCTAGAGGTTCTTGCTCAACACAAAACATCTCATCAATCATGTGCTTCAGCGTCCATGCCCAACACAAACAAGGATATATATATATATCATAAATAATTGGCTTGTGCCCAATATATAAAACAAATCATCATGTTCATATTAGGGATGATTTTAAGGAACCATACTTATTTAAAAGTGTATAAATGTTGCCGAATATTACTAATTCTTAAAATGTCAAGTATAAAATGATTGGCGATATTTTTCAAAAAATATTTTAATTTCCAAGGATTTTATATCATTTATATAATAATTTGGTGATTTTTAGGGTGAAAAAATTTTACCCCATCAAAATTGGGCCAAACAAGGCTTCAAAAAATCCAAAATGGAAAATGTTTTTTGGGAGCAAAACATGGAAAAATAGCCCACTGGGCTAAAATTCGCCCCTCAAATTATCCCTGGTTCATGTGCAGTGGGGTCCTCGACCCAATATATCAAAAAAAAATATCAAGATAACATCCTAATCAATAGGCTCATGCCTATAAGTGTTAAGTACAAAATTCAAGGTATGACAGCCCTCCGTGGTGTTCTAAGTACTCCAAATGACATCATGAAACAAGGTAGGATAATCCTTTCTCATTGTGGCTTCATTTTGTTGAAATATTGTAACTTCGAAGAATATTCTATATGTATCTTTTGTGGTCCCCGATGGTCCTACCGGGAGAACAACTTGTATTATCTTGTACCCCAATGCTTCTAATTAGAAGAACTAATAAGAGTCATGAGGTTGTCCCCTCTAATTGTAAAGGTGGGTCATTAGCACCCCAGTGTGGTTACTTGAGCCTACATGTGTAACTCGAGCCTACATGATTAACTCGATCCTACATGTCGGATGAGTTAATTGAAGTGAACGGATGAATATAAATAGAGGTTTAGCTCTCCTCATTTGAGACACACACACTCACTTGAGTAGCGCACTTGTGGAGGAGAGAAGTAGCTGAAGAAGGAGGAGGATCAGGTTTTTGATCTCCTTGCTGGTTTTATCTTTTAACTTTTTGGGGCATCTATATTGAGGAAGCTTTTGCTGGGTTTTTCCCTTTAGGGTTTTCCTAGGATAAATCTGTGTTGTTCTTGTGATGTTGTTTCTTTCAATGATCCTGTTTATATGCTTTTGTTATGAAAATTAAATGAAATACTGATGTCTTACCTAATCATATGAAAATTTAACATGGTATCAAAGCTAACCTAAACATGACAGCTTTCACAAGGAAAAATAACCCTCTCTCTCTCCCCGGAAGAAATTAGGGCTTCTTGCAGAAGAAGAATTTTTGAGTGAGCCTAGAATAGGATTTATATCCTCATGAAAATCGAATTTTAGAGACCAGGATCAATATTTTTGGTTGGGTGAAACGCCGGGAAAGTCAAACCCTAGTTTGACCCCGAGCCCGAAAAACCCTAAATACTAAAACTGCTAAGTTTTGGTACATTCGCTATATCCTGAGATTGGCGAAGTTTGAGGTGCATAAACTTGCAGAGGCTGAATAAAAAATCCTGATGTACATTTTGTACAAAATTCAGCTTCAGATTCCCTATATTCGGGGAGATATGATCCCTCAAAGTTATGGTTCCAGCCCCTTCCATAATTCATCCCTAAACAGGACACATAGATAAAATCTCTATATCTTGGGATACCTAGGTCCAAATGGAATTTTCGAATATTTTCCAGAAAGAGCACAGAATGTAGTTTCTATGGTATGAATATTAGACTCAGAAGATGAACCAGTGACATGTGGCATGCCGTACAACTTCACTATTCTGAACAGTCCTGTAACGGGTCACCCTGGGAAAATGATCATAAATCCCAATTGGTGAAACAAATTATGATGAAACCTATGGTGTTGGATCAGGAACATATGAGGTTACCTCAATGAAAAATTTTAGACATAAATCACAATTAATTTCTTAGATATCACAACAGCAGTGACAGGAATTTCTGTAGAAGAAATTGGAAAACTTGGGCTTCCTGTTCCAGGAGCTTCCCTCCGCTGTTTTCAAAAAATGAATACACTGGATAGCTCCATTTGAAGAGATATATATTTCTATACAATCATATCTGAAAGATTCCAAGTTTTAAAAATTAGGGTTTCTCTGACAAGCCCTATATCAGCCACCTCCAGAAGCAGGACGGACACCTCAAATTGGTAAGATCTAATCTTTTGCTATTTGCATTTGAGGTCCTCATTTCAAAGTGATTTATCACATCATCCTGATGATAAGCTTGGTAAAGTTGAAAACTTTCAGGCATGGAAGTATTTGATCTCTCTGAAGAAAATGAATTGGACACCTACATGAGTAGAGAGGTTCCAGTTCCATACGAAGATGAGGCTCAAAGCCTTACACAAGAAGAACTTGATCAAGGCCAAGAAGATCATTGTTGATTCAATCGGGGATCAACTTATACCACAAGTGTCTTCCCTAAAGATACCAAAGATGTTTGATTCCTTGATCAAGCTATTTGAAGATAAGAACTTAAATCAGAAGATGTCCTTGAGAAAACAGTTGAAGAATGTGAATATCTAGAATGCAGAACAACTTGAAGCGGTAGAAGAAGAATGTATGCTAGAAGTAAGTGATTACTTTCAAATCGACTAATAAGAAGAGAAGAAGAATATGGGAGCAATTGAAGATCAAGCTCTCACCATTCAAAGAAGATCCCCCAAGTGATGAGGAATATGAAAAACTCAATTCTTGAAGAACCTCTTATTCATCTTATCATTTGGATAAAAAATGATGATTTCATGAATGAAGAAGTTGATAAAGTAGAATGATCAAGATGGAGTCTACCCACGAAACAAATAAAAGATAAGTATTCAGTTGCCATTTGATGATATTGTTTTGTTATACATTTGATTATATTCATTTGATGTTTTATGCATGATAGATTGTTTACATTAATACTACTAATATGCATGTGAAGGGTAAGCAGCTCATGGCGCTATACAACTCTCCAGTGCTACTTATCAAACCTCTTTGCTGATATATTGGATTAGTGCACAATCTCAATGATGTCATGGTAGATATGGAAGGCATCTAGAAAGTTTCTATGAGATATGGATGAATGTTGTATTGGCTAAATAGTTGCATGATGCATAAGAATTTTCCGTTATGCATATGTTTCATGAAATAGTTCTAACCATGCAACTGGTGCATTTGAATTGTAGGAACGGTCCTGTACAACCTCCTACAAGAAAAGAAGGATGAGACTTGTTTTGAAGAACAAGTGATGACAATTCAATAAACATGAATCTGAATCTCCCAGGGTTAGAGACACCATGACGGAAGAAAGAGCTTCATAAAGCGGTAGATCCACCTCAAAGGATGAAGACCACCATGGGTATGAAAGATAACTCAAGATGAAGAAAATAATGCTATAAAAGAAACTATGATCAAAGAATAACAGTTGATCATGGGGAATGATGTATACGATATGATTTCGAGACAATAAAGGGAAGTACATAGTATCCTCCATATGGATATACAAGAACAAGTGTACAAAGAAAGGTTTGTGATTTGCCTAAAAAAGAATAGACTATGTCATGACATACTCTATTGACCAGTATATATCAACCATAGAACCACCTATACAGAATGAAGAAGGAAGATAATACTCCACTTTAGGGGGAGTGACTACAGAAGATATATGAGTTCGACACGGTACGACATGATGGAAAAATTCTTGATGGATCGAGACTTTACCAAGAGTAAAGTGGGTTCCAACCTTCAAAGTTGAATGCAGAAGACTAGGATATGTTGGTGATCTGACAAGACGAACTCATGGAAGATGTTATGATGAAAGAATACTAGAATGATGTATGGGATATAGTTCCCAAACCAGAAGGAAAGAGTATCGTATCCTCCAAATGGATATACAAAATAGAGCATGCAGCTGACTGAAGTATCAAGAAATATAAAGCAAGATTTGTGGCTAGAGGTTTCTTTCAGAAAGAGGGAATTAATTCTGAAGAGACACTTACTCCAGGAAGTAAGGTACACTTCCTTCAGAACTATCATGGTAGTTTCTTCCATGATGAAGTAAAGAAAAGCCTTCCTTAATGGTATGATTAAGAAAGAGTTTTTTTTTTCATCGAATAGTCACAAGGATTTGAACTTGAAGCCAGATAGAATCATGTATGCAAGTTGAAGAAGGAACTCTATGGCCTGAAGCAAGCTCCCAGAGCTTGGTATGGAATAATAGGTAGTTTCTTGTCGAGCATGGGATTTACCAAGAGTAAAGCTGATCCTAAACTTTATCTCAAGGTTGTAGAAGATGAACTTGTCATCCTGTTATTATATGTGGAAATGAGAAACAGGTCATGGAAAGCAAGAAGAAACTAGCTCAATAATTTGAGATGAAAGACCTTGGGTTGATGCATTATTTCCTAGGTCTATAAGTATGGAAAAGTTAAGAAGAAATCTTTCTCAACCAGGGAAAGTATGCGGTAGAGATATTGAAGAGATTCAATATGTTGGAATGCAAAGTCATGGCCACACCCATGGACTCCAATATGAAGCTGTTAGCTAATAACTCATCAGAGTTAGTGGATATGACTCATTACAGATAGGTCATTGGGTCATTGATGTACTTAACAAATACCAGACCAGACATTTGTTTTCCTGTGAACACCTTAAGTCAATATCTTGTTCAACCAAGACGGTTTCACCTAGTAACTGCAAAACATGTGATGAGATATCTGAAAGGGACTATAGACTTTGGTTTATATTATGATGGTAGCCATGAGTATAGATTGTATGGATACACAGATGCAGATTGGGCTCGAAGTATCTCAGACAAGAAAAGAACACTACGTAGATGATTTTGTTTGGGGTCTGCTATGAGTGCATGGTTTAGCAGGAAATAGTCCAATGTTTCTTGTAGCATGGCTGAAGCAAGATACATAGTATATTGCTCTGCTAAGTTGTGAAGCCATATGGCTTCGAAAGCTGATATCAGGTCTCTTTGAACTGAACATGGATACTACAATGATTCTATGTGATAACCAGAGTTGTGATGACAGAGAACCTTGTGTTCCGTCATAACACATAGAAATATGGTATTTCTACATACGAGATAAGATGCAGATGATGATGTTTAAGTATTCCCATACTGAAGATATAGATGATGTTTCAGTATTTACATACTGTAGATGCAGATGATGGTGATTCCATATTTCTATACTGAATATAGAGATGATGATGCTTTCAATATTTCTATACTGAAGATATAAATGATGATGCTTTCAGTATTCACATACTGGAGATACAGATGGTGATAGTTTAGTATTCACATAGTGAAGATGTAGATGATAATGGTTTGGTTGTTGATGTGCTAATGAAGTCTTTGTCTCGAGTAAAGTTTGAACACTTTCGAGACAAGATTGGTGTGGTTCGGAAGAAACTTACTCGAAAGGGGGAGTATTGATGTTGCAATGGGATTGTATCATCCCTGGGAATCTTCCCTAAAGTTATCTGGTGACCTCAGTCCTCAAGAATGAAGAGGGATTGTATCATCCCGGGACATCTGTTCAAAAGTGATCCGGTGACCTCGGTCCTCAAGAATGAAGAGGGATTGTATCATCCTGGGACATCTGTCCAAAGGTGATCCGGTGTCCTCGGTCCTTGAGAATGAAGAGGGATTGTATCATCTCGGGACATCTGTCCAAAAGTGATCCGGTGACCTCAGTCCTCGAGAATGAAGAGGGATTGTATCATCCTGGGACATCTGTCCAAAATAGATAAGGTGACTTCGGTCTTTGTGAATGTGGTGGGATTGCATCATCCTTGAAATTCGGTTCAAAATGTATCCAGAGGTCTCGGCCCCAGTAAATGTGGTGGGATTGCATCATCCTTGAAATTCGGTTCAAAATGTATCTGGACGTCTCGGCCCTCATGAATGTGGTAGGATTGCATTATCCCTAAAATTTGGTTCAAAATGTATCCGGAGGTCTCTGTTAGAATAATCAACCCATAGTTAGCTACCTTAGACATTAATTTAATTATTTTTGTCTTATTTTCCTAGTCTCATGATTCTACCTTATGCAAGTTGTGATTTACCTATCCATAGAGGTCAAACTTGCCTATCTTGACTCATGTAGCACTTGGGAAACCTCAAGGAATCAAGTATTCTTTATTCCTGGTCTCCTATGTGCCCTTCTGCTTTTTCTGCTTTATTGCCTACTTTTTCAGTGCTTTAAGGCAATTAGGAAAGCTTGACTAGGTGAGGTGAACTAGTTTTTTGTCCTCTACATACTCCACTCTTTTCTCCTTGGAAAAGCATGTATGAGTTGTCATTCCATCACTCTTTAGCTTTCCTAAGTACTTTTTCCAATTCGTGAGCTCCATGACTGATTTGGAAGCAGCTTTTTGCACCTATGGGGGATTTTCTTAATTTTAGTAAGCCTGCTTTTGACTAGATTCGAATTGCTCCTCATGCATTCGAATACCTAATGTAATTATTTAATACAGAAGCCTATGTTATTACAGGGTTGGATATTGTACACTTATTCAATACAGTTTAGTGTTCAGCTCATTATGCAGTCTCTTTTGTGAGTGATTTTGCATGATCAATTGATAATTGTTGTGAGTAAAATTGTTCTATCACTGGGTTCAATTTCCACATGGTATCAGATCCATTTTAGATCGATTTCTCTCCTTCAAAATTGTTTTGCAGGTTCGACATCAGTGACTGGGAGCATTCTACTGACAGCCGGGACAATTTCTGAGCTATGGATCAATCTCAGAAGATCATCTTGACTCCTTTCAATTTCTTTGAATGGAAAGTAGAGATGGAGATACTGTTGAGAGTGAAAGGCCTCTACAGGGTGACTATGGAAACTAAATCAGAGCCCAATGCAGCTGCAGGGAAGATAAAATGGCACAACAAGAGGGATGAGGCCTATGGTCTCTTGTGTCTGAGTATTTCCAGAGACCACCTTTTCCATCTTGATCGATTGACATTACCGAATGAAGTATGGGAGAATCTTACTGATATTTTTAGAAAGACAGATGATATGAGGGGACATCAAATCGAGAATGAACTGATCTCCCTGAGTCCAAATAGCTTTGAATCCCTGCAACTCTATTTCTCCAAGTTCAAAGCACTTGTTTTGCAGCTGAAACATTGTGGGATTGAAAAGAAGGATGATCAACTGGTATTGGCCATACTCTCGAAGCTTTTCCCTGACTATTCAGTGTTTGTTTCGACCTTCTATGCCACAAAAATGATAGCTCGAACCTAGAAGATGACTAGCCTTGCAAATTTCATGGAATCTCTCACACAAGAACAGGACAAGCTAGTGATGATGGGTACCGTCAAACCATCCAAAGACAAAGCTCTGGTTGCTAGTGATTTGAAGGCGGATTCAAACAGCAAAACGGAATCCAAAAAGCCACCTGAGAAAAAGAGAGACAAGAACAAGTCTCTGGAGGAGCCACAAGGTTCCAAGAAGAACTACCAGAAGAAGAAAAACAAAGGAGAAATGAGCAAGTGCGCATACTGCAATAAGGGAAATCACACTGAAAGCTCTTGTATGAAGAAGCAAATAGACATTCTGACCCAAATCCTAGAGAAGAATGGCATCTCCCTTCCAGATAGCTCAAAGAAGAGAGAAGGAGGATCAAGTTCAGATGACAGAGAGAGAGTTCATGCATTGGTTGCTGGCACATCAAGCTAATCCAGTTTTATCATTGATTCTAGAGCTTCAAGACACATGGTTTTGACCAAGGATGCATTCTCCTCACTTGACATGTCAAAAGAACCACCTATAGTACTGGGAGATGACTCTCTCACTGAAATCTTGGGCAAAGGGAGGATTGATCTTGATCATGGTTAGTTCAGCAATGTGTTGTATGTTCCTGGTCTTTCCTCCAACCTCTTGTCAGTGTACCAAATGACTCACACTAGTTCTTCAAATAAAGTCATATTCTCCCCTGATGAAGTTGATATCACAGAGATCTCAAGTGGTAAAGTCATTGCAAAAGGAGTTGCAAATCATGCTCAAAAGGTATACATGTTCTCACACTTCCTACCCTACTCAAACCCCTCTGCTCTTCTGATTCATGCTAATGAAGCAAGCAATCTTTGGCATGAAATAATTGGCCACCTAAATTACAAGTATCTTTCTGATCTTAGTGAAAAAGAGATGTTCATAGGGTTTCCCAAGATAAAATTTTCCAAAGGAGTCTACCAAGGTTGTATCCTAAGAAAACACCGAAAGCATAAACTTGAGAGAGCTAGTCATGAGAGAACCTCTACACCCCTCGAGTTGATCCACAGTGATGTTTCTGGCCCATTCCCTCATATGTCCATGAGTCAATCCCAATATGCATTGACTTTTATAGATGAATTTTCTAGGTATTGCTGGCTTTACTTCCTGAAACGCAAGTCTGAAGTTTTTGGCCTCTTCAAAGTCTTTAAGGCTTTGGTTGAAAACTAGTCTGGGAGGAAAATCAAGGTCCTCAGATATGACAATGGTGGTGATTATGTCAAGTATAATTTTATTAATTATTATGCAGATGCAGGTATTCAGATGCAACATTCTATCCCTTACACACCACAGCAGAATGGTGTTGCTGAGAGGAAGAACAGATCACTGAAGGAGATGGCAACATGCATGATGGAGGCCAAAAATTTGCCACCAAAGTACTGGGACAAAGCTATAAACTATGCATCCTATATCTAGAATAGGTTGCCTCATAAAAATCTTGATGGTATGACTCCTTTTGAAGCATGGAGTGGGCACAAGCCAGATGTGACCCATTTCAGGATTTTTGGCTCAATGGCTTGGGCTAGAATTTCAACAGAAAAGAGGAAGGATTTGCAACCCCAAAGCCGAGAGTGTATATTTGTTGGGTTCTATAAATATTAAAAAGGGTACAAGCTGATAAATTTGATCACAAAAAAATCCTTTATTGAATGGTGTGTTCAGTTTCAAGAAGAACCCCTTGCAGCAGTGGAAGTTGGAGAAGCCTCTTCACCACCTGAACCTCTGAAAGTAAGTGAAGAGTTTGTTGAACATGCTGATTCTGATATGTATGATAGTCATGAGTTTATTGCAGACCCTAACATCCCTACAAGGCCAAAATGTGCAGCCAACACACTACATGCAGCAGGAGAGGTAGATGGCCATCCCAATGACCCAAGGAGGACTAGATCTCAATTTGAGAGTGGTCTGTGCATGAAGGATCCTATGTTTGCTGAGAAATGATATTTGATGGTGGAATCATATCCTCAAAGATATGAAGAAGTAGCAGGAGATCCAAGATGGCAAGCAGCCATGAATGAAGATTTCAACTCACTCCAGAAGAGAAACACATGGGAGCTAGTGGATCTTCCCCCAGGGAGGAAGTTAGTTCAGTGTAAGTGGGTCTACAAGACCAAATTTTCTGCTGATGGTTCACCTATGAAGTACAAGGCCATATTGGTAGCCAAGGGATACTCACAGGTTCATGGCATAGATTACAATGAGACCTTTGCACCAGTGGCAAAGATGGACTCCATCAGGCTAGCCTTCGCCATTGCAGCTTCAAAGCAATGGGAGGTACATCACATGGATGTAAAATGTGCATTACTGAATGGAGATCTCACTGAAGAGATATATATGCAGCAGCCTCAAGGATTTTCTACTAACCCTTCTCTTGTGTGGAGGTTGAGAAAGTCATTGTATGGGCTAAAGCAAGCCCCAAGGGCTTGGTATGCCAAGATTGATAGCTTCTTGCTATCACTGAATTTTGTTCGATGCGAATCAGATCCAAATGTCTATTTGAATTCAATTAATGGTTCATTAATGATCATTGTGTTATATGTTGATGACCTTCTCATTACAGGAAGCTCAATGGATGAGATTGCTTCCTTGAAGGGTGCAATGAACCAAGCCTTCTCCATGACAATTTTGGGACTCTTAAGCCAATTCTTGGGGCTTGAGATTGCTCAAACCAAAGCTGGAATCAAGATGCACCAATCCAAATATGCCTTGGAATTTCTGAACAAATTCAGAATGAAGGACTGCAAACCAAGCAAGACTCCTTTCCTTTGAGGAGTGAAGCTGGAAGAAGTCGATTCTTCACCTATGGTAAACAATACACTGTATAGGAAATTGATTGGATGTTTGTTGTATCTTACACATACTAGACCTGATATTTATTATGCAATATGTGTGGCTTCTAGATACATTGATCAGCCTCATGAGATCTATTCGAAAGCATCCAAAAGGATCCTTAACTTTGTTCAGAGAACAAGGACACATGGGATCTTCTACAAAGCAAAACTTGATCTTGATTTGTTTGGGTTTACTGACAGTGATTGGGCAGGTGATAGCACAGAAAAAAAGTCCACATCACGATATGTGTTCATGCTTGTAGAAGGGCTAATCAGCTGGTCAAGAAAGAAACAGAGTGCCATTGCACTCTCATCTACAGAAGCAGAGTACAGAGGAGTTGTTAATGCAGCAACTCAATGTTTATGGTTGCAGGGTTTACTTGGAGAGTGTGGTTTCAAATCAGAGTACTCAACTACAATCTACTATGATAACCAGAGTACCATTCGAATCTGCAAAGATCCAGTTCAGAAGCAGAGAACCAAACACGTTGATATCCATATGCACTACATCAGAGAGCTTGTGCATGATGGCAACATTCACCTACTATTCTATTCATCTTCAGAACAAGTAGCTGATATCTTCACCAAAGAATTTTGTGAGAAGACCTTTAGGAATATCAAATCACTGCTGGGGATTGTTGATCATGCTCTGAAGCATGAGTGAAGACAAGATTTCCAAATTTTGTTTTACAGTCCATGTTTAAGGGAGGATTTTCCCATGTGGTTTTTGCCTCTTTCCTTGCTTGTATGGACATGCAGTATGTAAAGGGTGACTAAGATTTGTTGCTAGGCCCTATAATTTTCTGATATATTACTCATAAGTTAGGATTAAGGGGGGGTGTTAGAATAGTCAACCCATAGTTAGCTACCTTAGACATTAATTTAATTATTTTTGTCTTATTTTCCTAGTCTCATGATTCCACCTTATGCAAGTTGTCATTTACCTATCCATAGAGGTCAAACTTGCCTATTTTGACTCATGTAGTTCCTGGGAAACCTCAAGGAATCAATTCTACTTTATTCCTGGTCTCCTAGGCACCCTTCTGCTTTTTCTGCTTTATTGCCTGCTTTTTCAGTGCTTTAAGACAATTGGGAAAGTTTGACTAGGTGAGGTGAACTAGTTTTTTGTCCTCTACATCCTCCACTCTTTTCTCCTTGGAAAAGAATGTATGAGTTGTCATTCCATCACTCTTTATCTTTCCTAAGTGATTTTTCCAATTCGTGAGCTCCATGACTAATTTGGAAGCATCTTTTTGCACCTATGGGGGATTTGCTTAATTTTAGTAAGCCTGCTTTTGACTAGATTCGAATTGCTCCTCATGCATTCAAATTCCTGATGTAATTATTTAATACAGCAGCCTATGTTATTACAGGGTTGGATATTGTACACTTATTCAATACAGTTTAGTGTTCAACTCATTATTCAGTCTCTTTTGTGAGTGATTTTGCATGATCAATTGATAATTGTTGTGAGTAAATTTTTTCTATCATTGGTTTCAATTTCCACAGTCTCAGCCCCCGTGAAAGTGGTGGATTGCATCATCCCTTAACCTCGGTTCAAAATGTATCTGGAGGTCTCGGCCCCCGTGAAAGTGGTGGATTGCATCATCCCTGAGCCTCGGTTCAAAATGTATCCAGAGGTCTCAGCCACCGTGAAAGTGGTGGATTGCATCATCCCTAAATCTTGGTTAAAAATGTATATGGATGTCTTGGCCCCCATGAAAGTGGTAGTATTTCATCATCCCTGAAACTCGGTTCAAAATGTATCCGTAGATCTCGGTCCCCGTGAATGTGGTAGGATTGTATCATCCTTGAACTTTGGTTCAGAACGGATCCGGTGACTACGGTACTCGAGAACGTGTGTTGATCTCGTAATTCCTAGTGTAATGTCCCAGTTTTGACCCTGTTGCATTAGGTGTATATGATGATGTATATATTGTAAATGATCATGGTGTGGAGCTAAAGGCCAAGGCCCCACCATTGATTGGTTATGCTAATGTTTAGATTTAAATTTGTCACCGATGGTATACTGGGGCATGCAATATATATGATGTTGGTCATCATGTAAATATGCATCTATAATTAATTAAATGAACCCGACCAGCTACGATTGCAGCAACTAAATCGAAAGGGGCATGATTTTCACAAGGATAAGGATGTGGGGGAAATTGTCAACCTAGGCCAATGAGAGAAAAATCCATGTGTCCTCTTTCCTATTCTTATTGCAACCACTTTAATTAAGAAAGGATGCTGGTGGTTGAGGCAGTTAATTGCTTTGGGAGTGGGGTGGCAGGACTGTCAGTCCTCACCCCCACGCACACTCTACCCATGATTTTGGGGTTGCTCATCCCTCACGCAAAACTTCTTCCTCTCTCCACGACTGTGCAAAAATTCCCACGCCCTCCCTGCTCGCGGCCATCGATTATCTGTCCATTCCCACACAGGGGCGAAGTCATCCATCCTCATGCTGGGGCGGAAGGCCTATTTATCCTCACGCATAAGATTGGTCCGGGTTTTTGCCTCACACAGTGAGCTGAGAGCAGTTCTCTGTCACCCACGTTTTCGGCCGTATGTTCTCCACCCAGACTGGTATGGTCATGTAAGTTTCCTCCTCATTTTATTGTTGGGTTTTGGGACTGTAATTCTTCCCGTGAGTTATGGTCGTCGTGCCCCCCCAAGATTCGTGGTGGTTTTATATATAACTAGGGACTGGTGCAAGTCCCCCACACGCACGGTTTGTTTGGAGCCATTTTTCCTTTGAGCGATTATGTTTACTGTTGTGTTGGGACGGTTGGAATTCACTCAGGAATTCATTTTCCATGTTTAAGCTGATATAGATAATTTAATTGCCTGAGTGCAATGGGTGGTCTTAGGACTGTATTGGGAGCAAGGATGGGGCTTCGTTTTGCTTGATAAACCTGGTGGCTGGAAACCATATAGATAGATCTAGAGGGCTGGCCTTCTTCTCCATCACCCCTGAATAGCACTGGAAGGGAATGCAGGGCCTAAGGGACTGTGTAGCAAAGAAGGGACCGATTCCTTGTGTTGGGTGTGTTTGGGTGTCTTAGAGGTCAGGCTAGTTCTGGTGTATGTGTTCTTGGCTCTGTAATGAGCTCACCAGCTTAGCAATTTGCCATCCCCAGCTCCTTAGTGGCCTGATAAACCCAACTCTGTTGGCTTGGCTGTGGGTTTTGTGTATCCTTGGCTATGCGTAAGCCTGTTGTTCCCTTATTCCTTGGAGAATCATGCCCAGCTCGGGGATGGTAGCTTGCTGAGAGATTAAGAAGCACGCTGGCCTATGGTTGGGTGGAACGTTGCAGTGATGTAGCTGGTTGCGGGTCGAATTCTTCATAAGATAAGTGATATTGCCTATTTTCCCTATGCAATTATATTTCTGTTATTGAATGTGATGCACAATGTTGAATGAATGCTTGTGTGAATGCATGATTAATTCTGTTGTGCAAGAAACATAATTGTAGTTTTGTATGTTGAACAATTGCCTCTGCGCATGATAAACATTCATGTGTGCACGTTTAACTACAATGCATTTCGTTATCAGCATCCTGTTTCAGCATTTCAGCAGATTTTATGATTTCACATGTTCATGGGCTCTTAGCTGCGGTGCTAGTGAAGTTGGGCCGTGTCCTCTATGCCGGTCGGGGCATGGGGATGTGACACCTAGAGGAAGGATTGTCTCAGTTCCACATATGTGTTGATCCTGTAATTCCAAAAGGAAGGATCATTAGTAACTCCGTAAAGACCTAAATCCTGTAATTCTGAAAGGAAGGATCATTGACTTGATCCCGTAATTCCAATAGGAAGGATTGTCTGAGTTCCACAAATGTGTTGTTCCCGTAATTCTAATAGGAAGGATTGTCTGAGTTCCACAAATGTGTTGATCCCGTAATTCCGAAAGGAAGGATCATTAGTAACTCCGTAAAGACCTAAATCCCGTATATCTAAAAGGAAGGATCATTGGTAACTCCGTAAAGACCTAAATCCCTTAATTATGAAAGGAAGGATCATGTTGATGTTTTGATGATAATGATTCTTTCATGATGATGATGTTTTTATGATGATGATGAGATACTAATCGAAAAATCAGTGTATGATGATGATGATGTACTGATCGAAAGATCAGAGTATGATGATGATTACGATGTACTGATCGAAAGATCAGAGTG
Source organism: Pseudotsuga menziesii (assembly GCA_001517045.1). Classification (NCBI taxonomy): domain Eukaryota; kingdom Viridiplantae; phylum Streptophyta; class Pinopsida; order Pinales; family Pinaceae; genus Pseudotsuga; species Pseudotsuga menziesii. The sequence goes on from LPNX010285286.1 coordinate 416,574, forward strand.
TGATGATGATGATGTACTGATCAAAATATCAGAGCATGATGATGATGTACTGATGGAAAGATCAGAATATGATGATGATGATGTACTGATCAGAGTATGACGATGATGATGTACTGATCGAAATATCAGAGTATGATGATGATAACATACTGATCAAATGATTAGTATGTGATGATGATGACGTACTGATCAAAAGATCAGAATATCATGATGATGATGTTGTTCGAGAATTGAAGTATGATTATGGTGCCGATCACGATGTTACTGATCAGGTTGCTGATTGAAAGAACAAATTGCTGAAGAAGTTGTTTCTGATCGAAAGATCAAAGTACTAAAGATGTTGCTGATCGAAATGTTGAAGATGTTGTTGCTGATTGAAATGTTTAAGATGTTGTTACTCATAGAAAGATCAAAGTGCTGAAGATGTTGCTGATCAAAATGCTGAAGATATTGTTGCTGATCGAAAGGTCAAAACACTGAAGATGTTGGTGATCGAAAGGTCAAAGTGCTGAAGATGTTGATGTTGATTGAAAGGTCTAAGTGCTGAAGATGTTGATGTTCGAAAGGTCAAAGTGCTGAAGATGTTGCTGAAGATGTTGTTGAAGGTGTTGCTGATCAAGAGGTCAAAGTGTGGAAGGTGTTGCTGATCAAAAGGTCAAAAGATGATAATGCTGATCAAAGAGTTGTTGTCGTTAAAAATTGAAGAAAAAGAATATATGATGTTGAAAATATTCCAATGACTTATAGATGTGTTACCCTGATGATGTTGATGATGTCCTCTCCTACTATTTCTTTTTGTTTTTTTATAATACCCTTCTCGTTAAGGGGGAGTGTTGAAATATTGTAACTTCAAAGAATATTCTATATGTATCTTTTGTGGTCCCCGATGGTCCTACCGGGAGAACCACTTGTATTATCTTGTACCCCGATGCTTCTAATCAGAAGAACTAATAAGAGTCACGAGGTTGTGCCCTCTAATTGTAAAGGTGGGTCATTAGCACCCCGGTGTGGTTACTTGAGCCTACATGTGTAACTCAATCCTACATGATTAACTCGAGCCTACATGTCGGATGAGTTAATTGAAGTGAACGGGTGAATATAAATAGAGGTGTAGGTCTCCTCATTTGAGACACACACACTCACTTGAGTAGCGCACTTGTGGAGGAGATAAGTAGCTGGAGAAGGAGGAGGATCAGGTTTTTGATCTCCTTGCTGGTTTTATCTTTTACCTTTTTGGGGCATCTATATTGAGGAATCTTTTGCTGGGTTTTTCCCTTTAGGTTTTTCCCAGGATAAATCTGTGTTGTTCTTGTGATGCTGTTTCTTTCAGTGATCCTGTCTATATGATTTTTTTATGAAAATGAAATGAAATACTGATGTCTTAGCTAAGCATATGAAAATTTAACACATTCTTCCAAGTAGCCTCATCAGACTCAAAGATATTCCATCGCACTTTCAACTGGACTATGGTGCACTTCTTGATATATGCCTCACTTTTGTCCAATATATGAATAGGATCAGGGGAAAACTCCCCTTTAGGCTCCACCTATAATAAAGACCAATCCACTACATGTTTAGTATCATAAACATATTTCTTTAACAAGGATGTATGGAAAACATTATGGACTCTTATAGGCACAGGTAGCACTAGCTTATATGCCACTAGCCCTTTCTAGGCTAGTATTTCTAAGGGTCCACAAAATCTAGGTGCTAACTTACCACAGCTACCCAATCTCGATGAGCTTCATTTTTCTTTTACTTTCAAGTAGATATGATCGCCTATTTGAAAGTCTTTATCTTTTCTTTTTTGATCCACGTAAATTTTCTAGTGGTCTCGTGCTTCTTTAAGGTACACCTAGACCTTTGTAACCAACTGTTACAAGTCCATTAATAAATTAGTCCCTAACATGAGCCAATCAACTGGGCTATCCCAAGTAACTTGTGTTCTACACTTCCATCGATAGAGTACCTCAAAGAGACTCATCTTGGTGGAAGTATGATAACCGTTGTTATACACAAACTCTGCAATATGCAGGTAGTCTTCCCACTTAGTGGGGTTGTTCATCACATACATCATAAGCATTTACTCAACAATCTAGTTTACTCTTTCCATCTACCCATATATCTATGGGTAATAATCAGTGCTAAAGTTCAAGTGCATCTTTAATCCGTAGAATAAATATCTCCAAAATTTCCTATAAAAATAACATCTCGATCCAACATGATTTCCCTGGGTATCCTGTGCAATATAAAATCCCCTTCAATAAGATATCAACAATGTTCACTGCTTCGTAAGTCAACTTCACTCAATAAAGTGTGCCTCTTTTGACAACTTGTCAATTACTACAAAAATAGAGTCATTCTGCTTCTTACTTTTTGGTAGACCAGTAATAAAATCCATACTAATGGCTTCCCACTTCCATTCCAGAATGGGTAATGGCTTCAGCAATCCCGAAGGATGTTGATGCTCAGTTTTGAATAGCTGACATTCCTGACATTTCGCGAAGAACATCACAATGTTACCCTTTAACTTAGGCCCAAAAAAGTGTCTCTTGATGGCAGATATCATCTTTTGATATTCCAGGTGCCCTGAGTAGGGTTCCCAATGAAATTCCATGAGGATCCTGGACCAAAGGTCCCCTCCTTTTGGATGGTACAATCTATCCTTTGACCATAGTAGTTCAGATTCGTCTACCTTGTATTTTTTGTTGTTGTTGAAACAACCTATCTTCTTGGACTTTTTTTGAGGATTTCTACATAGAAAGGGTCAGCTCTGTTGGTCATTCTAATCCTCTCATGCAAATCTACATCGGTTTGACTCAAAGTCACCTCATATATCATATGAGCTCATTGGCTCAAAGCATCGACAACCTTGTTCTCTTTTCCCTTAATGTGCTTTAGCTCAAAATGGTACTCACTAAGGAAAGCGAACTATTTGGCTTGCCTTGCATTGAGATCCGGTCGATCGAATAAATACTACACACTAATATTGTCTGTCTTGAGAAGGAAATTTATTCCCATGAGGTAGTGCCTCCACATATTCAAAGCGTGGATGATGGATGCTAACTCAAAATTGTGTGTGGGATAGTTATTCTCATGCTCTTTTAATTTTCGTGATTCATAACATATTGCATGATCGTTCTACAAGAGGACTCCTCCAAGTCCTTCCTTGCTTTCATCCATGCAAACAATGAAATCCCCATCGAGATCCGCAATTCATAGTATTGTTGCAGTGATCAAAAGATACTTAAGATTTTGAAGACTTTATTTGCACTTGGTAGTCCACAAGAACTTATTTTCTTTCTTCTACAAAGCGATCATGGGGAAAGCGATTGTCAAGAAGTTCTCAATGATCTTTCGATAACATCTAGTTAATCCCAAAAAGGACCTAATGTCAGTGACACTAGTAGGAGTAGGCCAATCCTTTATGGCTTTAATATTTTCCAGATCCACATCTATCCCTACCTCAGAGATAATGTGACCTAAGTACTGTATTTGTGGTTTGTAAAAATCACATTTCCTAAAATTAGTCTAAACATGGTGTTCTCTCAACACTCATAGTACTATGTGAAGGTGTTCTTCATGATATTCTTTATTCTTGGAATAAACTAGGTTGTCATCTATAAAGACCAAGAAAATATTATCCAGATACTTATTGAATATGTTGTTCATCATACACATAAAATTCACGGGTGCATTGGTCAACCTGAACAGCATCAATACAAACTCGTAGTGCCTACACCTCATACAAAAGGCAGTTTTGTGAATATGCTTGTTGTGAATCTGTACCTAATGGTACCTGAATAGAATGTCAATATTTGAAAATATTTTGCCTCCTCCCACCTGATTGAACAAGTCATCGATCCTAGGGAGTGGCTATTGGTTCTTGATAGTCAATTTGTTCAACTGGTGGTAATTGATGCACATATGCATCGTACCATATTTCTTATTTATGAATAGTATTGGTGCTCCACAAGGGGACACACTGGGTCAGATATACCCTTTCTCTATCAACTCCTGCAACTGCAGTTTGAGTTCCACCAACTCAAGTTCACTCATTCGGTAAGGGGTTTTGGAATTTAGAACTGATCCTAGTGTCACTTCGATGGAAAAGTGTAGGTCTAGTTTTAGAGGTAATCCTGGGATTTTCTTGAGAAACACATCCTTGAATTCTTCAAGAACGGGGAAGTCTTCTATGCATTGTTCTCTTTCAAACTCTAGGTCTTGGATGTTTACTGCAAACAACTTGTATCCTTTTGTAACTCATTTCTTTGCTTGTAAGGAAGATATTTTCCTTAATTAAACTTTCTTTGGAATTCCTTGAACCTTCACTTGGTTCCATTGGCTATCAATTCAAAAGATTGACTTGTGTAAGAAATCGAGCATGACATGGTGTTGATCCAACCAGTCCATGCCGATAAGTATATCGTACGATCCTAAGGGTAGAATTTATAGGTTTACTTTTGTAGGAAAACCGTTTAGGTGTACCTAGAAATCTTTAACTATCTCCAAAACTTTGTGTTTCCTACATGTGGCTAACTATACCATCTAAGGTTTATCATGATTTACTCTTCCTAGTTTGCATACATCAACAATTTTAGGCGAAACGTAGATCTGAAAAGCACTGGGATCAATAAGTATTGAAATAGAAGTGTTCAATACCTTACCTTCTATCTCAACCATGGTAGCTTGATGGTCCGCCTATAGGCCATCCAATGCTGCATAAATCCATAGTGTTCCTGCTATGTCCTCGACGGTTGGTTCTTCTTGTAAGCTATGAAAGACCCCATTGGTTATTTTCTTGCAATCTCGGGCATAATGTGGCCCGTTTCATTTCCAACACTTTATCTATAGCGAAGTAGAATTGAATCCACTTGCTACTAGCTTGTTAACATTAGGAGGTAGTACATAAGGCTTCGTACTAGATTTATTGAGGTTCTTGTTTGCTGGAAAGTTGTTATTCTGCTTTCAGTACGGCTGTGGGTTAAACCTAAATTTGTGGTTATCAAAGAAGTTCTTAGACTTTTCTCTGTTTGAGTTCATGTTCTCTTTCCTTGGCTTTCCATGCTCATAATAGAGCCTCGCTTTGTGTAGTGTGGCATCCAAAGTTTTTGGCATGTCAAACTCAATCCTTTCCCGAAAATTGGGAGGAAGACATCCTAAAAACTGTTGGATCTTTACCTTTTCATGCTTAATGTATGGTAGATAATGTAACAGATCTAGAAATCTGTTAAAAAAAGTGTCCATAGTTATGGACCCCACACGTAGATCATGAAACTATTTCACCTTTTGATTAAAGAATATTTATGACATATACTTTTCTTAGAATATTTTTCAGAAGTTATCCTAGCGTATTTCTCTTAGCTCATCTTTCTTTTTGTGTTAAAAATTCATACCTTATGAAATCGACAACCTCCAAATCTCTACGCCACAAAATAGACCAGAGACAGAGCTCACGTAACCATGATGCAAATGACCCAAACCATTGTGACATTTGAAGCCTTGAGATTGAGACCCACACAATCCAAATCTCATTAATTCCCCCACCTTGGCCTCCATTACCATAAATAAAAAACCATAGTATCTAGTTCATGCCACCCTCCAATGTAAAGCTACATTTAAACACCATGTTATACATAATCCCCAACATGTGTATCGAATACATAGGGTATAGCCATAGTCCATTTCATATGAAATATGCCATGGAGGGATATTGTTAAGGTTATAAACTTATACATCGGGACTATAATAAACCATGAACTATGTTATAAAATGTTAATACCATATACAATGTATACCATATAAATCTTATAATACAGGCGCATTTAAATCAATGTCATAAAGTCCATTAAAAACAATAATAGTAATTAGTACAACATAGGATAGAGAAATATCCATCCTTGCATAATTATCAACTAACAACTGTCATAGTAGTTACTATGATAGGACAATAAATATGTTGTCGTCTCAGCTGAGCACTAATGACAAATGGGAAGTATGTCTTTTCCTAGTTTTATAAGTAGTTTCCATTATCAAGTGCACCTACACACGACCAGGAAAGAAATGCATTAGTTCAATAAGAACTAAGTAAGCCCCATAGAGACAAGTAGAGAACAGTTACATTTCAGGTGTTTACAAGGGAAACAAGTACCGCCACTCCACCTCTTTGCAATACAAATTAAGACAGAATTATTCATAAATTAGTAATCGTACTTTATAACCAATGAGTAAGTAATCAAAATAACACACATACATGTAAATGCACAAACATAGAACAGTATAGTAAGCAACATCACGGCAACATAATATTACATTAATAACCACATCGATAAATAGGAAAGAAGGAAGTAAGAAAAGCTTATGACATTATAACACAGTAAACAAAGTACTACACATTCCTCATATGTTTAAATAATGTCCAGTTCAACTAGTATTTGACTAACCCATTCATTTTTTTTATTGCAAATTTTGGGGACATTACACTAGGGAAATAATCTATGTCTGCACCGATTGAGTTTTTCCTCCAACATCATGGCCAAATTTCATTTTTATTCAATTACGTTTCATTTAACAATGTAAATGAATAATTATTTTCTCCTAAAACAATGTATACATTCATTATAATAAAAAATAACATAACATTAACACACAAGTCATTCCAAACAAATTTCATGCATTTCGACATTTATAAACAATAAATTAAACAACATGGAAATAGATAATTAAACCATGGAATTAATACACAAAAAGAAAAAAATATTTTTAAGCAATTATTTTCTAATTCAATGCATGTGAAGGACGTTCCTCCCAGCATTATGCACTGTCAAGCAAAAATATACTTTGACAATCCAGCCCCGAGTTGGGGATATCAATCCATAAGGGAAAATATCTCCCTCAATCCTAGTCTACTCAGCTGAATTATCATGCAACCCATTGGTTCTTAAACCCCCTCCACAGTATTTTGAATCCTTAATTCTCATTCCCCATCAACCTACATAATGTATTAGTTAGTGGTCCCTTAGGAAGCTTCCAGTTCCCTTCTGGTGCTCCAACATAGGTTGAACAAGAAGTCCTTAAATTTGGACTCCATGGAATATGTTGTAGGCCATGTTTGTCTCTCACCAGTGTACCGAGGTAAATGGCATGTATAATTCATGTACATCCATGTCATCCTCATTCTCTATTACAGTATCCGACTATGTCTTCTGAACATAATGGCTAAGGAGTCACATTTGAAATGGTGGAGAAGTGATGAAGAATTAAACCCCTCTCTAAATGGAAACTCACTTTTATAATCACAAATAAGGTTTCCATGTCGCCACTCCACATGGAGCCACTTTTCACACCTTAATCCCCTTCTTAAATTAATGAGATAAGGCTTATTCAAAGTATGGTTGTTAATCATAGGTTAATCACTTGGTTTAATTTTATAAGCTTAGGGATATAAACTAAGGCACACTCCCACTATCCCACTTGTGGACTCATCACCCCACTTATGTCCTCCGTCTCTCTTCCCATGCAACCATTTAGATAATTTTATATTTGTAATGTCCCTGTTGTGTTGCCTTAATTATTATGCTCACAAATGTGTGTTGTACTTACTTCTAGTGAGGAGCTCAAGGCCAGGGCCCCACCAGAAGCAAAATCATACAGCTTATACAAGTAAAATTACCTAAGTGATAAACTTAGGAGACTTAAGATTTCAGCTAAACCTAACGACGCGTGACTAAAAACCACTAGGGCTAAAGGCGAATGGTTAGAGAGCCATGTTTTGATGCCATAGACCCACATATCATATTGATTATAGCCATGCTAGAAAATAGGGATTCATCCTACAGGGGACTTCTCTACTCCACTGAAGTTCATCCCGACTAAGACACCATGGCCTAGCTATCTAACTCGGTTATGTTGCGATCTTTCTAGTATCGACAAAAGTTAAGGGGTTAAAGTAGAAAGGAAGAGTATCATGTTCGACATGTCTCATTTATAAATTGAGGAGTGACATACCCTCTATCTAGATTATTATATATATTGGAGATAGAGTTAATTGGACATATATATATATATATA